>SNQJ01S0085307.1:20167-38624 GCA_010110895.2 Picea sitchensis | reverse complement strand
ATTGCATCCAAATCACTTTGGTCTAATCAGCCAACATGTGGCAACTCGATAAAAGAATACTGTTATTGAATTATTTGCGTAATTTTTCTTAATTGTCCCCAACTACTCTCTAATATCAATATTATTTTGTTAACTATCCTCATCCTTCGAGACAATATGTAAAAGCCAAAATTTAGTAGCCCGAATTTGGTAGTGTTCACTCACAAAACAAAGCAATAAGTTAGGATTTAAATTTTACATGAAAAGAATGAGCAATTGATTAGCAATAAGATTATGTTATAGTGGTCCAGAGTCCAAAAATGTCTGATTTTTTAGCACTTCACATTTGATTTATTATATAAAACCTTAATGAATGGCAATGTGATAACTGTAACTGTAACTGTCATCAAAGTTTGGCTAGATGGTTAGGGGTGATTGTTGTCAAATTCCAAGCCTGCTTTCTAATACGAATTTTAAATTGACATGGGCTATCAATTCAATTCATCTTTCAGCCATCCGTTTTTGGACTGCATAACGTCAGACTTTCTGGACCTTGTTGTTTTGTGGGATTAAAATGTTTTATTGCATCCAAAGTCCTGAGTCCTATTAACCTTTCAAAATGGTGTTTCAACCTTTCCTATCTTTCACTGTACGATATGTGGGCTTATATGTTAGGGAAAATAACCTTGTGATTCAAAGCTGTTCAACATAAGTTATATTTTCATTTCCACTAAAGATATAGTCACAGCTGAGAACCCGTACTTCGCCTGCCTTGAGTAACCAGAAAATCATGAATTATGCATTGCCAAATCGGCATACCGTTGTCTAATGCCATTCTTCAGAAGGCAAAATGAATATATAAGAAATTTTAATAGATCAAGTTTGAAGGAATATCTATCTATATCCATAAAATAANTTGAGTAACCAGAAAATCATGAATTATGCATTGCCAAATCGGCATACCGTTGTCTAATGCCATTCTTCAGAAGGCAAAATGAATATATAAGAAATTTTAATAGATCAAGTTTGAAGGAATATCTATCTATATCCATAAAATAATATGAATAAAAGTGGGAAACAATTGCTAGCAACATAGATAAAATAATCGTAATCAGCAATTAATGGCCGAGGATGTCAAAAAGATTAAATCGGCAATAATCAAGAAATAATCGGGAAATATCGGCCAATCTAGGCAGGCCTGTAATGTTAAACGAAATAATCGTTTGCCGATTGCGTTGGGATTAATTGGGATAGATTTGAGATTATTTCATGTATGGTTAGTAACATTTAAATGTCAATTGCATTATGACTATCCCCATGTAAACTCATGATTGCTACATTGATCAATACAGGTCTCAAGAACTGACTTTTTTTTGCATGGTTTTGAATGCAGATGTATTTGGGAAAGTTTCAAATGAGTGGGAGAATGTTGACATTGGTGTTTTCGTATGTGGTCCTGAAAGTTTAGAGACAAGCGTAGCAAAGGAATGCAGGTCATACAACTTAAGAAACTTGAGAAACTCGAGAAACAGAGCTGTGTTTCATTTCAACAGTCATAGCTTTGATCTGTAATTAACTAACTATAGGGATATTACTATGGCATATGGCTCATTGTACTGTATATACATAGGTTTCATATGCAAGTCTATGTCTTGCTATTAATTTGGCCTATTTCATGTGTTGACATGATTATGTAAGGCTCACTAAGGCCAAAATTGTCTCATGGCACCTATACAAGTTAAATTATATATAGAGTAATAGTTGCCATGTACATTAACAACCTTTCATATGAATTTTATACCTTTCTCAAAGGTTATTTGACATTGTCTGCAATCAATTAGACAGCCAATGACTCTAAATGATTTTTTAATCTGTTTCTGTAATAATCTGTTAGGAGTTTGATGTCTAGGAAAGCCCAGTACAGGCAAAAATGCGTGTGCCACTATTTCCACGTGGTATCCTTTTTCAACTATGATGTATTCAATATGATTTTCTGATAAGTGGGCAGTAACAAGGTGTATCTTGGGCTTATTGCTTGTGATCTAAAAACCTGTATGCATCCATATTATAAAGAGTACGTTGCTTTTGTGCATGTCTCACTACACAAAAATAATGAGGTTCTTCTAAGGGATTCAATAAGAATAGGAAAAGAAAAACTAGTCTTCTTAACTTCAAAATAATACAAACATTAAAATAAGTAAAGAAAAGGAGTTGAGTGTTATCATATTCATAAAATGCGTAGTTTGTCCAAAATGAATGAATGAAAATGATCTAAGGTTTGCAAGAATAAACATGTTAGATGGAACTTATAATTATGCTCTAAATGCAAAGTTGAATAGTGTCTCCGGTAAATTAATCTTTCATCTTTTCCTGCAAAGGAATTGGTACCATTGGTAGAAGATATTCTACGTTTCCAGTTTTCACTTCTAAAAAAAATGTTTAGTTCCTATTATCACAATACCTAGCACCTTTGTGCAAAGCCTTTCGCAAGGGCTAAGACAAGTGTAACATGGAAGTGTTGCCACTGTCACCGTAACAAATCATGGAAGTGTTGCCACTGTCACCGTAACAAATCACTTCTCTCATTTTAGTGAAGGATGAATCCAATGCAAGAGAAACTTCCCTAGCAACCTCAAGGAATCCTATAGCAAGAAGGAATCAAGTCTATGGCCTCCTTTATTGGTTACTCAAACACATCATCACTAGATCAAGGTAATCAAGGTAAGTACAAGGTGGTTTAATCAGTGTTCCATGAGGATGTGTCTTCCAAGGTGGGAGGCGTGGCCCCAACATTTCTCACATTCCGGGGATGGGGAGCGCCTAGTGAAATGTTTCCCCACATCCCCCTTTTTGGGAACTCATGGAAACGGATGGGGAAACGTTTCCCCGATGTGGGGGATGCATTTCCCCAAAAGGGGGGCGTCTGGGTGTCCCCCCTAAAAAATGGGGGCACTTGGGCGCTCCCCCTCCAAAAAAAGGGATGGCTGAGCACCCCTTTCCCCTGGGTTTTTGTCTAATAACCCTTTGAAGCAAAACAAAGATAGGGGATAAAGTTTTGAGGAGTTTGTGACCTTGGTAAGTAATGGTAATATTAAATTCTTAAAAAAAGGATGGGAAAGGAAGATAAAGGAGAATATCACTTTTAATTAAGTTTTTAACATTACTTTTAATTCCTTCATGATGTTTGAGAGTGGTTCCAACCTCATCAGACTTCATATGGAGAAAGTAGAAGCCCATATCCCATAGAATTCAACAGACTTAAAAGTTTTCAGGATTTTAGGATTCGCAAGATTATAACGTTTCCACTAGATTGCACAATGATGAATTTGCATGGGATGAATTGTTATTGTTAGGATTTTATCATTATTATTTTTATTTTTATAATTTTAGAGACGGGGACCGATATGCTAGGGACCCTAACGTCCCCCCGCCCCCCCTGAACTTCCCTAAAATTTGGAGGTGCTTCCACACACCTCCCATGTGCGTCTCTCCACTCACATATCCCAAAAAATTGGTGGAACATTGGGTTTAATGAAGCAATTTTCAGATTTATATATGTGAAGTATCTTGGACAATTAATGATACTAAGTAAGTCAAAGAGTTACCCCAAATACTACAAACGAAGAGAAAAGCTATGGCTATTATAAAACTTGTATTAAATATGATTACTTCAGCTATATATCAAGTTACAACAACAGAAATAAATCAGCCATTGAAACAAGTTAAGCATGCAATAGGATGGGGTTGAAAATAAAAATTAGACTAGGGTTTAGTTAACAAATTCTTGCTGAAATGATAGATGACATACAACAACCCTAGAAGATACAAGACGTAAAGCCCTAAAGGGATGAAAACTATAACAAAAATGCAATAAATGATGTCAAGATGTACGTTAAGGTGAAATATGCCAATAAAACCCTAGATGTCAAGCTCAATGATGACTGAAAATTGAGGGAAAATGCAACAAACCCTAATCTAACCCTAGGACAACAAATGAAGAGGTGAATTTAGGGTTTAGAAGAGAGAAAGACTAGTGTCATTTATTTCTCTTGGGCATATGCGGTCAAAATATGAACTTTCTTGGGAGACAAATGTAAGCTTTGAGTAACACCCTAAAGTAGTCCACTACAAACCTTAGGGAGTTAACCAATAGAAAAACAACTAGGGTAGTCCACTACAAACCCTAGAAATCTATCATGTATGAAAATAACTAGAGTAGTCCACTACAAACCCTATAATTTTTCCATGTGTCATTTAACAAGCTTTAAATCAATGATAACAAGGGAAGGTAATCCACTACAAACCTTCCTAGGGTTTCAAGACAAGATTTATTAAAGATAAATACAAGGTAACATGTACTATCACCACTTTGATAAACACATTAACACTTAATACATTCAAGAAATAAACCAACAAAGATTTAGAAAGAGCACTTACTAGGTAAATCAATGATCATCCATGAAACCCTAACTATGAAAATCATCCATCAAAACTTGAAAAAACATCCAAAGATCATCTCCCAAAGAAGGTGCATAAGTCATCCATAGTATAAGAGAAGTAAAGAAGAGAAGAGTAGTATTAATCCTCCACAAGTTATGATTTACAAATGAGGGAGCACTTTCTCTAGTTATATGAGGAAACCAAGCACTTCACCTCTCTAAGAAGCCCCTAAAACATAAAAATCCATGATACAAGGTGGATAGGGCTTAGGCCGACCCTAAAAAACTCCTCTAAGATAAAGATATAATTTTTAAAACATGAAACCATCCTCTAAAAACCCCACATGTGTGAGTGTAGAAGGCTCCCAAAAGGTGACATCGTATCCAAGTGGGGTATAAAGGTTCCAAAAGTCATCTCTCTCCCCAAAATGTACAAAGTATCATTAAAATTCATGCCTCCTCATCAAGGTCACACCCATCAACAAAGTGCCAACTCGCCATCACAAGTGCTAGGTCGGCTCCAACATGTGTCCATCATTCTCAAGTATGATGTCATCTCCACATGTGCAACATCCAAGGCCAAAACCATGATGCCATCAAATAGGAAATCTCCATCACCTCTCGAAAGAGGCATATTATCATCATCAAGGGCAACACCGTCAATCCAAGATCCAATGTCCTCAAGGGGTGTATGATGTCATCAAGGGCTCTAGGTTGCATGTCAAGCTCCATATGCAACATCCCAGCTGAAAAGTGCAATGTCCTAGGTCCAGGAGGTGGTGAGGGATGCTAAGACATAATGTATCTCAACGCTCATCATCAATAGTGTAGCATCCTCCATGAAGTGCAAGGAAAACATCACCAATGTCCTCCAAAGGACCATCTCAAGGGGTGCACCATCATCAAACAGGGGTTTAAAGAATCAAGTAAGACCAACCATCATGGATACAAGAGTCATTAGGATCATAAAAGGTGAGCCACAATTTAATGTAAAATCCATGCAAGTAATTCACATTAGGTATCTTCTTCAAAATTCACACTAGCTTATGACTTTATGCAAATTGTGAAGTTTAAGTATGAGAGGGCCATAATAAAACTCTATTAGGTGTGCTTGTACCCAAGTAGAGGAGCATTTCCCGAAAAACCCATCAAAGTGTAAGTGTGAATGAGTGGTATGACATGGGGTTTAATTCATGGTCATCGTGTCATTGACATGCAAGGCCACGTGTGATGTTCATCTCCATGAACACTTTTGTAGAGGGAGTGCTTGGTGCATTGAGTTACCCTTTCCTTGGCACTATTTATTTCCACCCCTATCTTGCCTTTTGATATTCATTAATTTTCTTTGCAAGCCCCTTTTGAGGTTTATACATTTATTACATCGAGACTTTGTTAAGTCATTTTTTTTAGGTATGCATTTAGTGCATTAGGACTTGGGGTGATGGCCTCATAGTGAGGGGGTAGAGCTCAAGCTACCTTGGCTTTTAATTTATCATGTATATCCCTTTATTGTTCTTTTGAATTTTGAATTTATAACATGTTCTTTCCATTGTTTCTTACAACTGCATCAACCTCGGGAATTCAAGCCCTTTCTTCTCATAGGAGAATGAAGTATAGACCTTTTTGTGATCCATGTAATAGCCATTCCCAAAAGATAGGAAAACATGAAGAATATAGATGGAAAGTGTTAAGTATGAAAAGTTAAAGGTTACATTACCCCATGAACCTTTTTTGGGATACATGTAGCAACCATTCCCAAAAGATAGGAAAACATGAAGAATATAGATGGAAAGTGTTAAATATGAAAATGTATAGGTTACACAATTCCATCAAGGCTCCTCCTAATAGCATCTCTTTTTCCCAAGAGGACAACAACACTTGACTAGAGTACATATGATGCCCACCAATGTGAAAAAAAGAAATAAACATAACTTCCAAGCATCATGATTCATTATCCGACTTCAACCCATGATCCTACTCCAAATTCCCAATGTATTAAATGTAACACTTTGTATGAACAATGACTAATATACCTTTATATGTGTTGGACCACCATCATCAAGTGAGCATGTTGATCAAGTGAATGAACTAAGCAATGACGAGGGAGAGGGGTATTTGCGGGTTTTTGTCTATGGAGACGTTGGTCATCTTGGGATCACGTCTGGCTACCGTGGAATCATGAAAAACACTCTAGTTACCCCTAGGTGAGATGGGTTAACAATTCCGTAGGCGGTTCTTTTAGACATTTTCGAGGTTCAAAAGTATTTTCCATATTAAATCCATGTATGTTTAATTATTTTCTATGTCATATTGACTCTAATGAAAATGTACTATTAACCAATGTTCTCTATCGAAAAATAAATATCTATTATTTTCAATTTCATTATAGATATAACTCTTATTATTAAGTCTCATGAGATATATATATAATATATATATATATATATATATATATATATATATATATATATATATATATATATATATATATATATATATATATACTATTTTGACATAATCCTCTTCTAGAACTTATTGTTGTCTTTGATAGACCTAA
This sequence comes from Picea sitchensis, assembly GCA_010110895.2. Classification (NCBI taxonomy): domain Eukaryota; kingdom Viridiplantae; phylum Streptophyta; class Pinopsida; order Pinales; family Pinaceae; genus Picea; species Picea sitchensis. The sequence continues at coordinate 31,649 of SNQJ01S0085307.1, read as the reverse complement.
TAGACCCTATTACCATTTATTTCACTTACATATATGATTCAAAACTCAAAAACTTACTCACATAGTTGGTTAACTCTTAAATTTTCATGTTATGATGAATGAATTAAGGTCATATGACAACCTGCCTAAATTTAGAAAGGGGAGATCCCCTTCAATATAGCCTATATCATCTCATGATTAAATTTGATCAAATCAACCTACTTTAGACTCACGCACTTATTGGCAAGAAGATCCACCGCCTTATTTTGATTCCTTCTCATATGATTGACTTTAAAATCCAACCAATATTTCTAAAATTATTTCTTAATATACATACCAAAAATTTGAAGTCTCCTTCAATTTAAGGTGAAATGCCAAATTCAAACCTTTAGTTACTTCATCTGTTTTGTCTTGAGTGTTTTTGGCTTGATTATTTGTCACCTTGTGTAATGTTATTTCTTCCCCCCACATATTCCAGGTTTTAGTCTCGTATACCTTTAGGAGTGTTTGGACATGTTGGAAGATAGTAGCAAGCTTGGTCAGATGGAATACCGTTGGCAATAGAGTAGGTTGGGATTTGGTGAGATGCCCTATTTGGAACTAGATATTGCAAGATTCTTTTATTGCAGAGGTTCCACATTTCTAGGCCAATCGCTTGAGTAGGAAGGGCATCTTCTTTTGGAAAAACTTGTGGGAGTCAATGGTGTGTTCTCGAAAGGATTGTCGTACTTTGATGCACGAGTATGCTTTTCTCTCCTCATATCGACCAACTATCGTAGATCTTGTTGGGATTATCCCTCACAAGGATGTGTACAAAATTAATGTTGCAATTCCATGACCATTTTGGGAGGATTGGGGCTGGAGCTTTGGTCAACCCTTACAACAATGTGATTCCCAAAGGCTATATTCCATTTTGCATCAATGTCATGCCCTATGCCCTATTTCAATGCGCATTGAGTTTCCACTGATTTCAAGGACAGGTGGGTTTGTTGGCTTCGTAGTGTGTTCTGTATTCGACTTTCCTATAAGTCAGGGATTTTTGCATAGTTGGTTATTTATCAGGGGCCCCCGTCCAAGGCTAATTTAGAAAAGAGTGGGCTATTTGTTAGTATTTGTCCTATTTTCCAATGCTCCAAAGCAATGGATCATACTTTCTAGGAGTGTTAATTTGTGAAGAGTGGTTGAAAGTATGTCTAGATCAATATTCGGTTCTTCCATAGGGAAGGATTTATTGGTGAGTGGCCCTGTTTGATGATTGCAATGATTTGGTTCATTCCTCTTTCAATGGGATATGGAATTTCCCCAAAATATTTACTTTGTATACCATCTTGAACATCTGTTGTAGGTCGGTTTTTGATAATCAGGTTAGGTCTTCGAATTCTTTCTATACCATGTGGCAGGATGAGGTACATATGTAGTTGTTGGAAAAGGTTCTTTGCTAATTAAAGATGTAAAGTCTCTATATATGTAGTATCTTATTCTAATTTTATTCATGCTTTAGTAGCATTGAGGAAGAGGATATAAGATCCATTGTATATACCCTTTTACCTTTTGGTTTGTTGATGTAAATATTTTCTGTAAATATGATGTATTTTAAAAGAAAAAGAAAAAGAAGGTTCCATTTCCTATATTGCTTCATCTCAAGATGTGTGTACTAGTCTTCTAATTTAATGTATCTTTTAACTTTGTTTTTTCATCTTTTTGGATTCCTATTGGACATTGATTTTACATCTTCTTAATATATTATCTTTCTTTAATTTGAATAAATCCCTTAAATTACTCCATCCCACCATTGTAAAACAAGCTCCTTTGTAATCCCCAAAGTTCAGTTGCTAGTAAGGGGAACCAATTCCAAATATTGTTTGAGAAGTTGGTTGCTTTTCCATCTTTGATCTCATAAAGATGATGCTTGCGAGTTAACTCCTCCTTTCAAAGTTCCCAATATTTAAGCCTTGGAAGGGGTGAATCTTAACAAAATTGTTCATATGTTTTTGTTCTCTTTTTTTTCAAAACCTTTGTGCATTGGTCGTTTGCAAACTCTCCAAAAGAACTTGGCTTCTAATGACTTATTTACAGCAAGGAATCTTCTAATTCCTACACCCCCAACATGTTTGAGAATAGTGATCTTTTTGCAAGCAAAAATATATGAAATTTTATTTTTTCTCATTATTATATGAAGAAGCAATTGTTCAACTCTTGTTGTTTTCTTGTTTTTCTTACTTCTACATGTAGTTTTTCCCTAGCCAATTTCTCCACGATGATATGCAATTGAATTGAATTTCTTTAGCCTTCATCATTTTCTTTCTGTGCATTCTCTTTATTCTCTAGGATAACCTTAATCTCCTTCTATAGATGTATTATCTCCATGGATTCCTTTCCTACCAAGGATGCATATTTGTTTTCAAAGTTCTCATTATTTTATAGGAACTTGAATCCTTTCAGTTTTTTTAGGTGATTTACCTTCAAAACCTCAACTATTATGTCTTTTGAAGTTGAATGCTTTTTATTGTTTGTGGTATTTAGAATTACTTTTTTTCTTCTTAATGTCACCCACAAAGCTTGTTGGGTCAGTGAAAGAAAACCATTGTTATTTCCCCCACCAAGGTTCATTCCCCAAGTGGCATGTTTTTTCTCTTGTGGGTCAACATGTTCCCACAAGGAGACTGTTTGACTACTAGAAGCCATCATGGTCATTAAATCAGTCACAGACCATTAAGTGCAACATAGTGTCCCACCTCTTAATAGGTGGTGAACACTCGACACATTAAAATATAAAGGAAGCTTCCTGGATACTTTTTTTCCTTCTTCTTGATGTTATGAAACTCAACCATTGAAGGCTAAACATTATGTGTTTCTTCTACCAATTTTTGTCCTCGTATCTTCGAACTTGTGAAGATGTTAATATTAAAAACATTAATTTTTGTTCCCCTCTCTTCGAACTTTTGAAGATGTTGATATTAAAAAACATATATTTATGTCCTTGTGTCTTTGAACTTTTGAAAGTGTTAATATTAAAAAACATCTAAATGTAAATAGAACAATCCAAAAATCCAACATGTATTTCCACAAGCAACTCCAATTAGTGGTTTCTCTTAATCTATATCTACACCTATCATTGCATAAGTCCATTTTACCTCTTGGATTAAAGTCAATGCTTTAACATACTTTAATATTTTGTTTCCAATTAGTCTAAAACTTCACAAAATTCCTAAGGGAGAGAATGTAGATTTACCCATATTAGGGCATTAAAGAAAGGCTAACTAGGATTACAAGTTATATCTTAATGTTTCATTTAAAAAAAAAGTCGTGTAGTATTTAAGGTCGAAGACAGAAAAAACAAGAAAAAACAGGGGACCCACGTGACATCTAGATATAGATTAGTAATAACCAACATAGATCCATCTTAACTCTAGATCTATCATGCACCGAGAGGCATCAAAACCCTCAAGATGCAAACATTTTTTAGAGTACAAAACTTGAGGAAACCTTTGCATCTCAAAGGATTTGATGTCTCTGGGCACATGATAGATCTGTAGTTAAGATGGATCTAAGTTGGTTCTCAAGATATGTGTGTGTGTGCCACTTTTCAACTACATGTCGAGTACAGAAGCACATCTCCCTCATACTCAACCCACCATCTAAATGTTTTAACCATAAGATATTTTTGCTTTCAATTGTTATATATATATATAAAGTTGATATTTAAATATTTTCCTTGTTACTAATATTTGTTTAAATGAGATGTGTTAACTCGATACTAAACATTGAAGGAATAACACATCTTCCTCATATGGAGAAGTAGAAATCACCTATGCATGGAATAAGAATGTTTTTACTTTCAATTACTCTCTCTAGATATAAAATTATTTTATTTAATATTTTTTAAATGCCACGTGTCAACCCCATGTTGAGCACGAAAGGAATTGTGCTTCTCCTTTACACCGATCTATAGAAAGTGTCTTTTGGAATAATACAATTTTTTTTACTTTCAATATATATATATTGAAAGTAAAAACAATTGTATTATGCCAAAAGACACTTTTTATAGATCGATATGAAGGAGAAGCACAATTCCTTTCATGCTCAACATGGGGTTGACACGTGTCATTTAAAAAATATTAAATAAAATAATTTTAATAGGTGGACATAGAAATATTTTATTTAAATGCACATGTCAACTCCATATATATATATATATATATATTTAACAAAAACCAGAGAAAATTTATATTAAAGACTTGTGAATAATCGCAAGAGAAGTACAAAAAGTGATTTGCAGGACCTGTAATTACAAAATTTGCCTCCCTGTAGGCTCTCAGTAGGTATATGGTGAGAAGAGGCGAGACTTTCTACTATTCTAGAGCCGATCAAAGTTTTTACGGTGAAGATCATACAATAAGAGCCTAACAAAAAAACTGTTAAACAAAGCATACACTTAAATATTGTTCTCGTCCGGTGCTGGAGGTTCTGCTTATGCCGATAACCTTAGATTTAGGTCTAGTCGTGGTCGAGGTCCAGGAGAAGAGGTTTCATTGGAGATGGCTGTAGAAGATGCTAAGGAAGCCGAAGGTGAAACAGGTCCAACCCCGAACTGAAGAATTTCTATTTGTTGCCTTAGTGCCTCGCATTCGTCCTTTGTCCACTGGTGCTCTACCCGTAGCTTGATGGTGATTTCCATTATGGTTAGGACTTGGGTTGAGAGAGCTCTAAGATTGATTTGCAGATTTTTTACCGTATCAACCAATTCATTATGTTCTTCCACTGAGACGACACAATGGTTGCCTGTGTTCCTTCTCATTTTGTTGAGATTGCTTTCACTGTCTGTCTGAATGGTGCAAGAGTCGATATATGTGATCGGAGGAGGGGTAGAGTTCTCTCTCTTCTTCGGGGTATGAAATAGGCCCAAGTGATGCGCCATGCTTCTTATGACATGGTCCATCATCTGCGCAAGATTCAGAGGATGATTTCGTTTACCCATTTTTGGATGGAGACACGAACTGCTATCATGCCCTCTGCTAATCATGGTACTGCTCACATTGCCCGAATTAAATGGAAAGTACTACCATGGAGTCATGTTGAGTGAATTCGTCACCCTCTAGGTCTTGTTATAGAAATCTGAAGCAGTCGGAAGAGTGCCAAAGTGACTTCCCAAGTCGGGGGAGATGGAGGGTGTGGAAAGAGTGGCCCACGTTGAGGTGAAGGAGGGAACTTCAAGGTGATGAGAGGTGAGGTGTAGAAGCATGAGGACCTGGATCCAAGTGCCAAGTGGTGGAGTGAGAGGAGAGGTGTTGTGATGTGAAGGGTTCATGTTGGTGGCCAAATTCATAATCCATGTGTCAATTTGAGTGTACAGGTGAGCTGGCCGCTAGTTGTCTAGTTCTTGCAGGATGGATGACAGGATCATGGAATGGGGTTTAATTGTGTGAGACCATTGACAACCAACGAACCCGACTCTAAGGTGATTGGCAAATTCACTTGAGTATCAGGGATTTTATTATTGCGTCTTAGTACATGAAAAAAGGAAACATTGCAGAAGTGTTTGGTAATTGCAAAGATTCGGTGGGATGTGGCATTTAAATGGATATTCAGGGGGTGAGAGCCTTTGCGGGCATGATTTATGATTATCTTAGAATCACCAATGACAGTGAGGGAGTGGATGTTCATATGTTTGGCGAGGAGAAGGCCTTGATATAGAGCGTAACCTTCAGCTTGATTATTGGATGTAATTCTGAGGCTCCAGTGGAAGGTGAGTTTTTGATTTCCTCTTGGGCATATGATGACCCCTCCCGCTCCTACCACCCCGGAGTTTCCCTTTGAGGCTCCGTCGAAATAGAGAGTATGTGTCAGTTGCTCATTGCGCCAGTGTGTGAACTCAGAGTCATCATGAAGCTACCAGGAAGATCTTGTTAGAGGGGGGGGAGAGGGGGGTGGAAAAAGGGAGGGAATGGAGGGGAATAAGGTGGAGATCCAAGTGGATTCTAAGCTAGAGGAGGGGGTGACAGAGATGGGTTTGAATTTGGAAAGGAAGAATTCAGCCAGAAGGGCTACAACTTTTTTAGCTACAAGATCTAGGGGGGAGTGGAGGTTGGAGAAGATGGCCCTGTTTCGGGAGAGCCAAATTTTCCAGCAAATGTACTTAGGTAAGGCTTTGAATAAGTCTCTGAAGAGAGGTTTTCTCTTGAAGGAGCCACGATAATAGGATTGCCAATTTGAGAGTAGCTCTTTTGGTTGGGACGACCATCTGATTTTGTTGTGGAGGCTTTGGAGGGATGCTTTCCACACAGAGATAACATAGGGGAAATGGAGGAAAATATGCTGATAGGTTTCATGTGCATTGCGACACAACTCACATATGAAAGGACTATGTATGTTCCTTTTGAGAAGATTTTCACTTGTAAGTAATTTACATGTGCAACTATCCAACAAAAGGAATTTACCTTAGGAAGGTTGTCATTGTTCCAGAGGGAATTCCAGATCTTATCTTTGGGGGGGAGATCTGTTTGGGAGGGAAGATGTGAATAACCTTGTTTGAAAGAGTAAGTCCCATTACCCCAACCTCTCTTCTCTTTTAGCGTGTTGTGAATGGGGGTGCAGCCTCTCAAAATAATTTGCAATTGATGGGTCGCTTCCTGTAAATTGCTTGAGATATTTTGAAGATTCCATCCTCTCCAATCGCCCGAATCAACGTTCCAGGAAGAGATATCCGAGATGTGTTTCTTGCCTTGCGAGTCTAGCCAGTTAATGAGAGGTCGAAGCTAAATGTGCTGCCAAAGTGGTGGCTTTCCCATGATGTTGTCTACTCCAATTAGGATCTTTCTGCCATTCCCAGGTATCCAGGTGAGATGGCTTTTAATGAGGGGGATGGAGGCAGAAAGAATCTTCCCGACTAGAGAGCCATTGCTCAGGGAGTGATGTTGTTCTAAACATCTAAGTCTGTCCCTTGTTAGGTATTTCTTCAAGAGAATTGTTTTCCACCAGTCTGTCCTTCCCGAAATAAGATTCCATAAGATTTTTGCTCCCATAGCCAGGTTGGAGAGGGTAGGGTCTTTTATGCCCAGGCCTCCATTTTCTTTTGGATGTTGTACAATATCCCAATTGACCAGGTGATTTTTTTTTGTTTCAGTCTTTCCCCCTTCCCAGAGAAAGCGTCTTAGGAGACGGGAGATCGAGATATTGATGCTCTGATGTGCAAGAAGAGAGGAGAATTGAAAAATGGGGAGAGCAGAGAGGACTGATTTTAAAATCACAGTTTGGCTGGCTAGAAGGATCCCCATTGATCCAACTTGTTTTTTATTTTGTCGAGGATTTGGTTCCAAGATGAATTAGGAAGAGATTTAAGGTAGATTGGGATGCCAAGGTATCTGAAGGTTTGCCATTTTTCTATGAGAGGGAAATGGAAGATGTTTTCTATTAAGTGGGTTGTTCTTGGGGGGGTGTTCCAGGTGTAGATGTTGGATTTGGCACTATTTATGAGGGCTCCTGAGGCCTGGGTGAAATTGTTGAGAGAATTTTTGAATCTCTTGGCTATGACAATGGAGGCACCTCCAATGAGGAGAGTGTCATCAACGAATTGGGAGTGGTTTATTCTCTTTGTCCCCCGAGCGATTTTGATACCAGGGATGTCTTTGGAGGCGCAATCCTTTTCCAGCTACCTTCCGAGAGTTTCTTCCATAATTATGTAGAGGAGGGGGAAAAGGGGGAAACCTTGCCTCAACCCTCTGGTACTTTTGAAGAATTTTGTTGGCCGCCTGTTAATCAAAGGAGCAATCCATGGCTTGGAAATGCAGGCTGAGATCTAGGCAACAAATTCTGGACTGAAGCCAAATTTTTGTAATACTGCAAACAAAAATTTATGCCTCACCCTGTCGAAAGCATTGGGCATGTCTATTTTGATGATCATTCCTTGGTCTCCTCGTTCCCTGCTAGAGTGTATGGCTTCTTGGACCAGTATGATGTTGTTGATTTTTTATCTATTTTCTACAAATCCACTTTGGTTTGGGGAGATAAGATTATGGAGGAGAGGTTTGATTTGGTTGGAAATGATTTTAGTGATGAGTTTGTAAGAAACATTGCATAAGGATATGGGCATGAATCTAGAGAAAGAGGATGGATTTGAGTCTTTTGGTATAAGCGCTAGAAAAGTGGAATTTGTGTTTCCCCCTAGCTTTGTAGATTTCTGGACATATTGGATCATTCTCAGGAGATAGTTTTTTATTGTGTGCTAACATTTTTGATAGAAGTGGGCACTGAAGCCATTTGGACCTAGAGCTTTGTATAGGTGAAGTTGGAAGAGAGCTTCATAAAGTTCTTTTTCTGTGACCTCTTGATTTATCTTGGCATTGTCTTCTTGGCTTATAACAATCAGAATGTTTAGCAACAGAGCTTCTTGAGTGTTTAGATTGGCTATGCCTTTCTCAGTTAGAAGATGCTCAAAATGGGTTTTGGCTTCTTCCTGGATTTGCTGAAAGTCGTTTATTTTTGTTCCATCTTAGTTTGTGATTTCCTTCACCTTGTTCTGCCATAGTCTAGCTTTGGTTTGTCTCTGAAAGAATATCGTGTTTGTATCCCTTGATTTGAGCCAAAGACTTTGATATTTGAGCCTCAAGGTTTCCTCCTTTGAGTGGAGAATTGTTTGATACTCAATAAAATCCTGTTGTTCTTTTAGAAGAAGAGAGTGAGTGGGGAGTCCCTTTTCCATTTCCATTATTTTTTCTTCCATTTCCTTAATTTTCTTGCTTTTGGCTTCTTGATCTTTTTCTTTGTTGAATTTAACCCAATGCTTGAGGGCCGATTTGACTCTTTTTAGCTTATGCTCCTAGATGAAGGTTGGAGAGCCTTGTATCCAATAGCTCCAAGCGTTTGAGACAATATCAGGAAAATTTGGGTCTAAGAGCCAAAGGGGGTTGAATCTGAAGGGGATGGGGCCGAGATTCTTAGGGGGGGAGAGGCTTAGGGTGATGGGTCGGTGGTCAGAGCCTATCCAGGGGAGAACGAGGGAGGAGGGGGAAAGAGACTCATCAAGGAAGGAGCTGCTTAGTAGAAAACGGTCCAGGCGAGCAGTAATGTGCCCAGGCCCTATCCGTCCGTTCGACCAAGTGAAGCGGTCATTAGAAGGTTTTATGTCAATTAGTTGGAAAGAGGATATGAGATCCTCAAGATGCTCTCAAGTGGGGTCCCATACTCAGGTGCCTCCTTTATTTTCTTTAGGGTGGAGGGTTGTGTTGAGGTCTTCAGCTATAATAAGATCCTTAGGGTCTAGACTGATCAGGGGATCAAATTTTGCTCAATTTTCAAAGTGCCCGGAATGCGACGAAAACAGTGCCATTGCGTCCGTCTTGTCTTCCTGATTCCGGCGGTATATTTACTTTCTCAAATGGAGTCCGTATGAAGGAGATATCACGATCTGTCCGCCAAGACAAACAAGCAAAATTTTGGATGCTGACTGTACCTGTCCGTATAGTCCGTACGGTGATGTGGCAGGACCGTACAGGCCGTACGGTGATGACATGGCAAATGGTTATTGGTTGGTTGCTGGCGTATTGGATGGTGACACGTGTTCGATTGGTGGCGAGTTATATGAGGACACGTGGCCCAATCTCTGGGTGCCACGTGTCCCCTCATCATTTGTTTATATGGTTGTATAAAATTGTATGGGGAGTCTGTGGGGTTCGACCCCGGGACCTCCCCCAACGTTAAACACTTCATAATTCTCCGCTAGCCAAAGTTCTGCCATTTGTGCCTTGTTAACTATACCACACAGTATATATTTATGTTTGAAAGTTATACCAACGGGAAAGGGGGGTCGGGCCGGGGCTTAGCCCCGACCCGTGGACGTATTACAACGCATATGACCCACATATTTATGTATTGGCCCGAATGTTTTGGCGCGCGCGCACATTCCATTTATATATTATATTGTATTGCAATACATTGCAATTGCAATGTATTTGTTATATATGTTATGTGTATGCGTGGGGTTTGAAACCACGACCCGCATGTTAAATGTTGGCGCGGGAATACAACGGAAAATGCACGGTTTTAAACGGTTTAACCACCATTTCGCCCAGCGCAAGGTCACATGGCCATATGCTCGAGTGCCGAGGCGGTTAGGGGCTGGAGGTGCCTTAACCGTCCTACGGTTTGCACCGTTGGCGCGGTTGCACCCGGTGCCAGGGTTTTACGCTTTAAAGAGCGTGTGAGCCAGGTTCACTCAAGGAGCAGTGCGAATTGTAGAACCAGAGACAACAAGCTTGGAGAAGAAGACTTCTAGGAGGCCTATCTTTCTCATTTTTCGACCGATTGAGGTGCCGAAAGAGCCCAGACAGGGGTTTTGGGATGCTGGGAAGCCATTGGAGCAGTCGGTTTTTCATTTTGAGCATTGTAAGGCATGTTTTTGAGCACTTTGAGCAATTTAATAATAATAATCCATTGGAAGCTGGACCAGGAGATGTAGCCCGGAGAGGGGTGAACTCCTTTATCAAGTTGCTGTGTTTATGTGTTGATGTTCATTGTTTATGCTGCTGTCTATGTGTATTTTTCATAAGTAATCCTTAATTTATGTGTTGCAAATTGATCATGTTGCTTTAAACACATAACATTTCACTTGCAATAATTATTCAAGTTTTTCAAGTTTTTCACTTGCATTCCATTTATATATTATATTGTATTGCAATGTATTTGTTATATATGTTATGTGTATGCGTGGGGTTTGAAACCACGACCCGCGTGTTAAATGTATTTGTTATATATGTTATGTGTATGCGTGGGGTTTGAAACCACGACCCGCGTGTTAAATGTTCATAAGTGACCCGCGTGTTAGTGGAAATAAGTGACCGTTTGTTCATTTGTTATATTGTATTGCAATACAATATAACATATATATTTATGTATTGGCCCGAATGTTTTGGCGCGCGCGCGCATTCCATTTATATATTATATTGTATTGCAATACATTGCAATTGCAATGTATTTGTTATATATGTTATGTGTATGCGTGGGGTTTGAAACCACGACCCGCGTGTTAAATGTTGGCGTGGGAATACAACGGAAAATGCACGGTTTTAAACGTTTTAACCACCATTTCGCCCAGCGCAAGGTCACATGGCCATATGCCCGAGTGCCGAGGCGGTTAGGGGCTGGAGGCGCCTTAACCGTCCTATGGTTTGCACCGTTGTCACGGTTGCGTTCGGTGCCAGGTTTTTATGCTTTAAAGAGCGTGTGAGCCAGGTTCACTCAAGGAGCAGTGCGAATTGTAGAACCAGAGACAACAAGCTTGGAGAAGAAGACTTCTAGGAGGCCTATCTTTCTCATTTTTCGACCGATTGAGGTGTCGAAAGAGCCCAGACATGGGTTTTGGGACACTGGGAAGCCATTGGAGCAGTCGGTTTGTCATTTTGAGCATTGTAAGACATGTTTTTGAGCACTTTGAGCAATTTAATAATAATGATCCATTGGAAGCTGGACCAGGAGATGTAGCCCGGAGAGGGGTGAACTCCTTTATCAA
>SNQJ01S0085307.1:0-12668 GCA_010110895.2 Picea sitchensis | reverse complement strand
CAACCATCCTAGCACCAACCAGACAAGCCTTGATGGAGTTGAATTGACACAGCCTGTAGCTGTGATTGCTCAAAATGAGGAACAACCCACTATTACACCGAGCCATGCGTCCCAACCCTTGGCCACGACAGATGTTATTGAAAAATTACCCCCTACTCCTAAGAAGAGAACCCATGTTCCTGTATCTGCATCACCTAGGAAGCACACAAGGTCAGAACAACCCACTGCAGCAACAAGTCTGACTACCCCTTCTGTTGTTGCACCGACAGAGCCACCTATTGCTGCAACAACTATTCCAAGCCCTACTATCACTGTAGGTAGATTATCTCAAAAAAGAAAACATCCATTCAAGGGGAAATGACGAAAAGACCTTGACCCAATTATATCAGCAACAACTCAAACCCCTTCTGACACTGTGACAGAGAACTCTACAGAGATACATATACCAGGTTTTACTTTGTGCCCAGAACTGCAAGAAACTATTCTCTCAATTTAGACTGAATGTACTCCAATCGCAGCAAAATCATCGGCTTCGCCTGATGATTCTATGCATCATACATCAAGTAATGATGTCTAGATCATAGCAGACCCGGGTATACCATAATTTCCTCCTTGTGTGGTTGAGGAAGAACAGCCTGTTCCTCCTCCAATAACGAAGAAGAAAGCCTCTACTTTCGTTTCTATTTTACCTAGGAGAAAAAACAGGTCTACCAGCTTTGCGGAAGCAGCAATTGGATGGAAATCTATGGAACAAGCTATTCCTATTCTTCATCCATTATCCTCTACGATTGATGAAGAGACCGTCACACAAGAACCAGTCTCTTCCAGTGAACTAACGGTGCCAGTAGAGACACCTGCAAACAATGGGACTGGTATACAAGAACAAGTCAGGTAGGATAAAGTTGTTACACAAGAACCAGTTGTCCAAGACGAGACTATTCCACAGGAAGCAGTCATGACAGACCCAGTGGTTACATAAGAAACAATTGTTCCACCAGAAACAACTATTGACAGTATAACTGCTCCACAAGAACCAGTTACAAATAATGTTGAGGATGTACCACTTGCCCAACTATTTGCCCAAATTGAGAAAAATTTAAGGCATACAAAAAACTCCAAAATAACTACACTCGTAATAGAGAATGAAAGCCTCAAAGAAGAGTTAAATACCCTGAAACAAGAATTGGAGACTGCTCGATAGAAGAATCCAGAGGGGATTACTTTGGACATCCTAGCACTGACAAAAGTTGTTATGGACGTAAATAAAGAACTCATGTGCTTTGAGTGTGGAAACATATACTTTGAGGAAGGTTATAAGATAGTAAAAGTGTTTGTTGTTGGAGGTCCAACAACTCTCTCAGTCAATATTGAACATGCACTTACTGCTACACATCGAACAACACAACCGAGGATATCTCAACGTCATAAGGCAGTTGTTGGTTTACCAGCAGCTTCCAAACAAGAACCTTTGTTTCCCTCATGAGTTTTTAGTCAAGCAACTTAAACTGATTATGTTCTTCAAGACAAAGAAATGTAGACAGATTTTTGACACCACAAATTTTCTTTTTAGCACAACATTTTTCCATACAGGCACTTATCAATTTATCTTAGCAGTTTTTCACTGGAGGAGCTAGTTCCCTAATTCAGCTACAAAGTAAGGTTTAAATGTGTTTTGCATGAGGACATGCAATGTCTTTAGTTGGGGGGCATGTTAGGACCCATAAATGTCCCTTTTTCATCACATCTTTTGCCTATTCAAACTTATCATCTCTAAGCTAATGCCTACTATAATGCGTGCTAAGACCTTTTTTTCCCAAGGTATGAATCATTTATCTTTCTTTTATATTTTCATTTACTTAGCATGTTTGATTGGTAACGTTCACATGTTTTACCCATAAAATGATTCAACTAATGATCTAAATGAATAGAACAGCCAAGTCTTAAAGAATGGTCACTGTTGTTACACCAACTGTTACAACTATGTGCCAAGCTTGGAAGTTGTTACAACTATGCACCAATCTTGGAAGTTGTTACAGCTATGTGCCAATCCTGGAAGTTGTTACATGACTTCTGCAATAGGTGCCACTGATTCTGCTGTTACACGACTCCTGCAACAAATTCCATCGATCTTGAAAGCTGCTACACCTACTGTTACATGTTTCAACTTACAAGATTAGTTCTAGATCTTGTATTAATGATATCATACGAACAGCTTAAGAATCAGGGATTCTCAAGGCTGTTCTAATTTTGTTTTAACTGAATGACTATGAATTTAAATAACAGAGCTTTTGCAATCAGAGGGATGGATTCTAACTTTGAGAAAGTGAAGTGAAGTAAATTTTATTGTACACAACATTTTGGAAAATCAATAGAAGAGTGGATTGAGTTTCTTTTGCAAACTGTAGCCTAATTCTTTGAGAGGATTTAGTGAGAAGGAAATGGCCCACCTTCCTCACAGATTCCCCTCTATTTCGAATTCCAAAATAGTTGTTTTAATGTGAATGGTTTATCTGTTAAACAATTATAGAATACAGTTGTTGTTACAGTCTAGTTCTTTCATGTTAGATGCGCATAATCTGTCTCATGAGAATTAAAAGTCAATTGTTGAACATTGTTGGAGAACTGCTTTCCTTTTTTATGCATTAGATTAAAATCTTGTTTTCAAGTAAAAGAAAATAAAAGTGTGGATTACTTTCTTGCAATAAGTAGATTTCCTTCTGCAATTAGTAAAGAACTTCTTCCTGCAAAAGTAAAATAGAAAGTAAGATTAGAGTAGGTAATCCAGAATTCTTATACATTCATCGGTTTAGATTTCAAATTGTGATTTCAATTCTGTAGAACTCCAGCTATGTCAGCATAATTCTGTTAGTAATAATTCTTGTTTATTTTTCCTACTACAATTAGATTAGTGTTACTTCCATAATCTAGCATAGACTGTGCACAATTATCTTGAAATAACATACTTCCCTGGGTTGACAATTTATATTGAACACCTTAACTCTCTATTCATTTAGACAATTAAAGTGCCCAACACCCCCCAGTTAGATTCAACCGAGATTTGGATGTCAAATCGACTTGGAAGCTGAACCAAAAGTGGGTGGAAGGCCAACCAATATCATAAATGCGCCATTTTGAGGTGTGTGTGGATTTTTGCATCCACATTAGTGCATCGGGTGCATGTGCGCTTTGCCGATATTATCTGACTGTCGCACGTGTGTGCGCGCCTTGTGTATTTTTAGCGCATGCTGATTTTATTACTAGTTGTATAGTTTTGGACCTTTTGGAGATGCATTTTTGGTCCATGAGTGAACTAATGAGTGTTTTCAAGATGTTGGATTCCTGTAACCATTTGCGGACGAAATTCCAGTGATAACACTTTTTCTAGCATGAGAGGATTGAACTGGTGAGTGGATAGGGGCAGCTTGGATAATATGATTGATAGGGGGAGTAGGTAAAAACAAATTGGGCCAACCACGATGATGGGATACTGTTGGGTGGACAATCTCTTGCCATCCATCATTTTCAGGAACCTCAGATTGTAATGAAACATGAGGGGGCACGAGAATACTAGGGGCTTGTGGAGCTTCGAAGGGAGGCATTTTAGGCCTAGGTTGGACCACTCCTTGCCCAATCCAATTGAAAAATCCAGCCTGAAATAGTTGGCCTAACTTTTGCGAGTCAACATCAAAGTGAATGGAGAATCTAGGCCTTCTAGGGCCCATGTTCCAATTACCTCTTCCTCAGTTACCTATGCCCTGGCTACCTCAGTTGAATAAGCTCATTCCTACATGTATGATTGATTAGAAAATAGTTCCTTTAACAACCATACATGAAAACTCCTTAAAAATATGAAATAAATTTTGGCTCAACAACATATTAGACTCATGCAATCCAATCCATACAAATTGTTTAACTGTTGTCAATGAGCAAGGGGTGAACAAAAGGTTCTGGGATGTGAGAGGGGTTTGTATTGAGTGAAAAATGTTAAAATGAGGGGGAAAATAATCATGGTTACTGCTCACAAACAACAAACAATCAACTATAATGAAAACCAAGGAACATGTCATTGTAATCCACCCAAGAAACTGCAATTTCAAACTGTTATAATACATAATTCTCTTAATTGTAATTAAATTTTAGGAACAGGGAGTGAAAAATGGATATGGGAAGGCGAGGGGATTGTAATTAGTGAAAAGTGAAATAATGGTAGGGAAAGAGAGCGGATATTGTTCATAAAATTAATTAAGTAATCCATAAAACCATTCTATATCAAACGCAAAAGATCCAACACCAATCAAATAATCATTGTGATCAATTAAACAACTACTATGTATAATTCAATCAATCCTGTGTATTAACTCGCTCACCCTTCACAATTAAATATTTAACATAGTGTCATCAAAACAAGACAATATGCCTTCCACAACAACCTATAGAAGAGTTATGTTTCTTCTCATTTTCCCACTTAATTTTTTAAAACAATTCCCAAATGAACAAACGGTCACTTATTTCCACTATGTTCAACATCAAAACATCAACCACTGTCCAAGAATTATTTCCTTAATCAAACACAGACACAAAAGGATGCCCAATTTCATCCCTCAATTTCATTTAACAATTAAATTGTAATCAGACCATACTGTCACATAACTCGTTCTTATCTACTACGATGCATGATATTCATCAAACATACACAATGGACAGTCAAACACAATCATCAATATTTCAATTTGCAATAATCTTGACTTGCCATTTAAACACATAGTAACAACAATCACCATTTCAACCCATACGATGTTGTGGGATACACAGACCATTCAACAAAATGCAAGAGAATTTTTGTGACTGTACATGTCTAATTACTCTAAATCTAAACATCAAACGATGTTGAGCTATCAATCCAATATAAGGAGGAAACAACAATATGCCTAATCCCATTTTTCAAATCAATCAGCAAAACCATATTGTTTAAAAACTCGTTCCCATCTCTGATGGTGTGACCAAACGATATCCATAAACATATGCAGTGGACAGCCAGGCTATGAATATCATGATTTTTAAATTGAAATACTTTTGATTGGCAATTAAAACACACAGTAACAACAACCACTATTTCAACTTAACATGATAAAGAAAACCCACACATACCAACGCATCACGCACGAAACATCGATGTGACTTAATCAACTATAAGCTAATGTTGGGTTAACAATAAAATTGTTACAACATAAGAGACAATGACTGTGTATCCAATCCCATTTCTCAAATCAACCAATTAACCATGCTGAGCTATCGGTCTGATTGTTATAATAAAAAATACAGTGACTAGATGCCAATAACCAAAACCACTGCCAACGTTATCAACAGAGGCGAGCCAACAATCAACCACTATCAGCGATACCCCACTAACTCATAACAATCAACAATATACCAACAGGATATAACTGACTCCATATATTAACACCAGGTATTGAATAATCAAGGGTTCGCTCTGTGGAACCAACACTAGAATATTGGATTCGACCACCAACAACAGGTGAGAAACTTTTGAGACAATACGGTGGACACATAGGCCATAAAACCAATAGCTTTGCAGATGGGGTGACAGTTCGTCAAGTAGGAGAGAGTATGAATAGAGGAGCAGATGCTTATTATTGGCCTGTAATAACACTGAGAACATGTGGGGTGTAACCCTCATGGTTTCCCAATCAACCCAAATAATGTTGATAGAAAACAGAGCCATGAAAAACAAATCAACCTTAAAGCGAGCCCCTTGGCATAATAACCATCATAACCCACTGCACAAACATTAGTAACATGAATGAGCCCATACCCAAGTGAAACGATGCGCAGTGACACAAGGTGGTTTGAAATCAAACCCAACAACCCCATAACAGCGAAAACGACTGGGTATGGTGACAAGAAATATGTGAAGACAACCAACATATCTGGACTGAATGAAACCCTCCAACCAAAACCAATAAGGATGATAGAGAGCCTTCTTGGCTTCTTGCATTCAAAATAATCAATGAAACTGTGACTTCAACCATCATTTTCATTTGCAATGAAACCACACAAACAATCCATTCCAGAAAAATATCACAAGTTTACATAGTTGTCGATCTCAAGAAAAGAACAGACCCACACATCATTGAGCCAATATATATTTCATAACCAGAGTGGGTTCATGGATGGAGAAAAAGACATACCTGAGCAGTTCTTCATTTTCCTGGAAATCGGAGCTTAACCACAACGAAACACAATTGAACAATAGCCAAGCTAGGGTGACGGCCAGTGGGAGAGGTATGGAGTGACATGAAATAAATGAACGTCGCCTCCATCCTCCACTCATTCAATTCCTTAGTACACGCCAACCAACCCTCCATTAATTCGCTTAATTAATCTATGCATCAAACTTAACATCCATCACTTGTCAAATGTGCCACCCCATATCACATTTAACCATTGCCAACTATACCATAAGGCATATCAACCATGTTTTCATATAACTCAATAAATCATATAGCCACTAACTTTTTTATCTAGGACTAACAACAATCCTTTTAAATTCATTTTCATATAATGTATCATAGCATAGCATAGTATAGGATAGCCTTTTTTCCATTGGATTTGTTCCATATTTATTTTATCTTTTGTCATGACTAACATGTGTTTTGTGCAGGTTCAACATGTAACAGATCATGGCGCTAATAGCAATGTGATAACAGTGGATATAATCCATTCACACAATATGGAATTTAGAGCTTAGAGAAATTAGAAACAATGCATAATAGGCATTATCCATCACCAATAAAACCAATATTTCATCAATCATGTAGAACCATGTAAGCAGTGTCGAACAACAACATAACATGAAATAAGAACCGGATATGATATCCCAATCTACAAGGGGGTCCCACCTACTAGTATTATATATCTCGTTAGCTTATAATAATAGGCTTTAGCAATACTTTGCGGGAAAAGTCCTCGTTGCGATTTTTATCGTCAACAAGGCTTCCACGTCAACCGGGAGGAAGTTACTTCGGGAGATTTCCATCCAAACATCCTTAAGTCCCAAAGTGACGTCAGGTTTCCCTGTCGCTTCAGGCCCTACCACTCCACAAGTGTTTTTCAACTCAACACATGGCACTTATCCGTCGAGGAAACATAACATTTATTTCAGGATACCACGTCACTCTGGGCCCGTACCACTCCAAGAGTTTTTCATGATTCACAATCCAAAACTCCTGAAGTGTCGAAGTGTCGAAGACACACGATGCTCATCCATCGATAGTTGTGACAACACAATGATGTCAGGCCACCATATCAGATTCGGGAGATCATCCTCCAAGAGATATTCTTGCTCAGCATTCAAAGCTCCCAAGCACCAAAATTGGCTCCATCTCTAAACATGGTTAAAATGATTCTAGAGTTGGCAGATGGATAAATTTTAGCATGGGCGCTAAAATAGCAGGGTTACCCAGATCGTAGATTGCAACAGATCGACGGCCACACTTCATTGCAAGGACAGAACATGCTCAAACATTAAAATTCTAGAGCATTCTTGCAATCGAAACCATGGTATATCAGAAGAGGCACATGTCAGTTGGTGGTGGATTGCGAGGGTCGAAGCTGTGTGGACCCAAACCACCCTTGACAACTTCCACAATCACGTGTTGATGTAGGTTCCATCCGAGAGCAGTGCGTGGCAACAAAAGCAGGGCATTCCCATATCGTAGATTGCGACAAGATCGACAACCACACTTCATTGCGGGGACAGAAAGTGCTCGAATGCTAAAATATTGGAGCAGTCCCGTAATCGAAACCGCAGTATATATAAAGAGATATGTGGAAATTGGTGGTGGATTGCGGGGGTTGGAGTGGTGTGGATCCAAACCACCCTTGGCAACTTCTGCAATAACGTGCTTATATAGGGTCCAATCTGAGAGTTGTGTGTGGTAACAAACTAGGCGTTAGGCCTCGTCCTGATCCCAAGGAGAAAATAATTAATGAAAGAAGGACCAGTGGTTGAACAATCGACTACCCCTTAAATGGAAGCATGGAGGGTCTGGTCGAGGAGACAAAAAATTGTCAACCCGAAGTACCACAGAGGGAAGTTTTTCCTACAGGCCCATACTGATCAAAGTTTCCTTTTGACAGAAGGAACATGATAGACAAGAGAAGACACATGACACTAGAGAATCCTAGGATAGGAAGGTCAACTCGCACTCCTAGTTGTTGTCTTCTGTTTTGATTATAAATACATCTGAGGAATGATATCAATGGGGAGGGGGGTTCGGCCCAAGACTGGAGGAGGTTTTGAGAAATGTTTGTTACTGTATATTTCAGCTTGTAAGTCGGAGGGGCATGTGGCTGTAAATTGTATGTTATTGAAGATTCATATGAGTTGTTTCATCATATTTGTCTTCTATACTCTCTGTTCTATTATTCATCTTGTTTGAATGTATTGTTGATTTTAAGGATTAAAATTTGCCTTTGATTAATAGATTCATGATGTGGTAGAGGATCTGCTGTAAGCTTGCCTATTTATCATTGTTTACTGTTCAGACACATCTAAATTCTCTTTGCAGAGAGAATCTTTTCTTAGTGAATATTCGTCTTTACATTATTCTCTTATTCTTCTCTTCATCATTATACAAATATTTTGTCTGATAGGGAGCTTAAATGCCTTCAATGAGCAAACTATTTATGACTCCATAGCCCAATGGTCCATCACTGATCTGCAGTGATATATGTTGTCTTTTCCTTTCTTTAAAGTCTTGTTGATCCCCCTACTCAAACCATTTTAATCCATTTGCATTTTGATGGGTACTGGGATTATCCTCTAACAGTATGAGGGTGACTCTCAGTGCTAACAACTCTGACTTATCAATCCTTCAATTTAAGAATAAGTTTACCTGTAAGAATGAGTGATTGAAGAAATACAGAAATGCAGTATGGGATATTATAAATATTTTTTATGCCATAGACCGTATAGAAGTTCCAAGAGAAATGAACAATAAGGTAGATGAGTTAGCCATTACAACTTCAACATTTCAACCAACAGATGAGTTAATGAATGGACATGGTAAAATGGAAGTGATTTTTAGGCCATTCATCCCAAATAACTTAGATCACTGGAAACTCTTCAGTGATGACAAGCAAATCTTAATATTTATGAACAAATTGCAAGAATTTTCATACTTCAAAGTTAGTTACAAGGAAGAGGGTCGTGAATATTTAGAAGAGCTTGAGCCCCAAGAAAACCCAATTCCAAAAGGACTTGTCTCTTTAGAGAAGATGTTTGATAGACATGAAATGAATAAAAAGAAAAAATAAATAATAAAACCCGGTGATTACATTGAAGTAAATATTGAAACAGATCAAGATCCCATGATGATAAAAATTGGAAAAAGGTACTTCTAAAAAAGAAATAAAAGATTTAATAAATATTGTGAAGAATTATGGGGATGTGTTTTCCTTTACTTATGATGAACATAAGGCTTATAGAGAATATGGTATTCAACATACCATCCCCCTTAAGGAATATTCCAATACTTTTAGGAAGAAGCTAAGATAGATAAATCATAAGTTGGCCCCTATGGTGCAAAAGGAACTTCAAAAGATGTTAGTTGCAGGAATCATTGCACCCACCAGACATTCTTCATGGTGCTCTAACTTAGTGGTTGTGAGGGAAAAGAATGGATGGATAAGGTTATGTTTTGATTTCATGAACTAAAATGTATCATGTGAAAACTATAACTATCCTCTCCCTAATATGGAAACATTGCTTCAAAGAGTAACTAGATCCGGTATTATGTCAATGTTAGATGATTTCTTTGGATATAATCAGTTGTTATTAAAGAAATAAGATCAGAATAAGACAACATTTACAACACCTTGGGGCACCTTTGAGTACTTAAGGATTCCTTTTGGATTGTTAAATGCAGGTGTTACCTTTCAAAGAGCAATGGATTTTTCCTTCTAAGATTTAATTGGAAAAATTATTGAAATCTATCAGGATGCCCTAACAACATTTTCAAAAGATAGATCAAGTCATGTAAGTCATCTAAGGCAAGTGTTTGAAATATTTCATACGTATGACATCTCTTTAAATCCGGCTAAGTCAGTGTTTGGGGTTGCTGAGGGGAAATTGTTAGGGAATATCATTTCAAAGGATGGGGTAAAGATTGATCTTGAAAGAGTAGAAGCAATCAAGAAAGTTCCTTTACCCCCAAAAACGAAATCCCTTCAATGTTTCCTTGGTCAAATAAACTTTGTCAAAAGATTCATTCCAAACTTTGCCAAAACAATAAAGCACATTCTCAAATTACTAAAGAAAGATGATAATTTTGAATGGTGTGACAAAGGAAGGAAGGATTTTAAGAATATCAAGCAAGCAATAGGAATATCTCCTGTGTTGATTAGTCCTGATTATTCTAAGATTTTAAAATTTTCTCCTTTTCCTCAAAGGATACTATTGCATGGGATCTACTTCAGAAGAATGATGAAGGACAAGAGCAACCCATTGCATTCATGAGCAAGGCATTGGATAATTTAGAATTAAATTGTACCATCATGGAAAAGCAAGCCTAATCCTTAGTCAAATATCTTAATCACTTTAGAACTTATGTTGGATATTCTAAAATAGTGGGTTATGTGCCTCATTCAACTGTTAAGGACATACTCACTTAGCAAGATTTCTTAGGAGTTAGAGGAAACTGGGTTTCAAATATTCAGGAGTATGACTTAGAAGTAAAACCCATTAAGTTGGTGAAAGGTCGGGGTCTAGCTCAAATGTTAACATAGGGTAATGAACAAGAATTGGGTATCACGTGTAAGAGAAGTTCTACAGTAGTTTCTATAGCTCTTCAGATGTTAGAAAAACATGATTAGTACTCAGAGATTATTTGTTTCCTTCATAACCTTACATGCTCAATCCATTTAGTAGACCGTAAGAGAAGGGAACTAAGGTTAAAAACATCCAACTATTGTATAATTCAAGATGGGTTTGGGTGGAGGAACCTCGAAGGTTTAATACTTAGATGTGTTGATGAGCCAGAATAAAAAAGACTCGTGACAAAGTTTCATGCTAGATTTTTTGGGGGACATTATGCAACAAAAACAACCACCCAAAAAATTCTTAGAGCGGGGTATTATTGGGCAACCATATTTTCAGATGTGCACAGATTTGTAAGAGGTTGTCAACCATGTCAGTTATTCACTAGAAAATAGCAACCTTTCCATTACAACCAATAGTAGTTGAGGTACCCTTCCAACAGTGGGGCCTTGATTTCATCGATCAATTTAAGGAAAATTCAAGTAATTGATATACTTGGATTATGACCACAACTGATTATTTCACTAAGTGGCTAGAGGCTACACCCACCAAGTGGGAAACTGATAAGGTAGTCATGGATTTCTTAGAAAATAATATAATCACAAGATTTGGTGTGCCCATAAAGATAACAATAAACAATGCTAAAACTTTTAGTTCAGCAAAAAATTCTACCTTTTGTTTCAAATATGGTCTTGTTCTATCCCACACATCCAACTATTAACCCCAGGGGAATGGACTAGCATATTCCAGTAACAAGAATTTGATGACCATCATCAAAAAGACGGTGGGAGACAACAAGAAATCATGGGATAGTAAGATTAAGTTTCCACTTTGGGATGATAGGATTACAAAGAAAAGTGCAACAAGAAAGAGCCCATTTGAGCTAGTGTATGGATTAGATGTCACCTTACCAGTTCACCTTAAGCTTCCATTTTATCATCTTCTTTAGAGTTCCAATTCAAACAAGAATGCAATTCAGAACAACATGAATCAGATAGTTGATTTGGATGAAACCAGAATAAAATCCTTTGATCAGAGTGTGAGGAATCAGTGTAAAATCAAGAGGGATTTTGACAAGTCATCTCGGTCAAGGACTTTTCAAAAAGGTGATACCATAAATTTGTGGGATAAGAGGAAAGAGAAGCCAAAAAAACATGGGAAGTTTGACAGTTTATGGATAGGGCCTTACATCATGCATGATATGGCTGGTCTGAATTCTTTCTACCTCATCTAGTTGGATGGTGAAAAGCTAAATCTTCCAGTGAATGGGAAGCTCCTCAAATTGTTCTTCAATGGTAACATTTGATGCCTAGGGTGAATCCTTTGTAAAATAGTTTACTCTAACCCTTCATCCCTTTTCTTGTCTACATTTACTTCTTCAACATTTCATTTTCTTCTCTTGTATATATATATGTGTGTGTGTGTGTGTGTGTGTGTGTGTGTGTGTGTGTGTGTGTAAAACTTGCATTATTGATGGTTTCTATATATTTCATGTGCCACTAATATGTTTTTTTGCGAGACATGTGTTTATTGTGCAGATCACAGATTCTAGAATTCTCACATGCTTCCCAAAGATCAAGAACACGTCCCCATATGGAGCCAGTTGTTGTCTCCATAGTTGCACCAGGAAGGACTTAGGATGATCATAAAAAATTGAGCAAGGAACTTGTTCAGATTCAATATCCATAAGTCTTGTAGGGCATTATTTCCCCTTCATTTCTTCTTCTTCTTCTTATATGCATGTTCCATACCCCCTTAGGGGAATTGTAATAAAATGAGTTAGCATGAGATATTTTGTATGTAAAATACTCATCTCCCTAAGACTTGG
>SNQJ01S0085306.1:10617-29828 GCA_010110895.2 Picea sitchensis | reverse complement strand
AAAACCCTAAAAGTGATTCTTCCTTGACTTTGTCTATTTCTCTTGGATGTGTGACACTTGTAACTCATCCAAGAGGGGTAACTCTTGGCTCCCAAGTATAAATAAAGGCCTCCCCTCCCTCATTTCATACATCTATCTCAGTGAAAGGTTACTCTACCCATTTCTCTCCTCTCCTCTCCTCTTCATTCTCTCCCACTCTTCTCTCTCATTCGTTTTGCTCTCTCTTTCTTTTCTCAAGCTTGGGTAAGTATTTGTCCTAGCTTGCTTCTAATAAATAAATATTTGGAGGATACATGGTGTGAAGATTCTTCTTGGTTCCATATTTCTTAATGAGGTGATTTTGTTCTAGTTATTTCTTGCTTTCATTTGTTGTAGATCTAGAGCAGGGATCCCAAGCAAATTATTTTGTTTAGGTAGATATTTTGGTAGTATTATCATAGATCTAGTGAGTATATCTTGTAGATTTAACAAAGTATTTTGTTTTATTACATGTATATGCTCACCCCTTTCTCTTTTCTATAGCATTGTTTCAAGGAATTTGCAGGTCACCTAAGGGTTTTGAAGATAGATTTCAGATCTGAAAATCTTTCTCACCATCCACTTAAAACCTCTAATATTTTTTGTTCTAGTTTTCTTTTCATCTTCCTCTATATTTGAGTAGTTTTGTGTTCTGAAATAGACCAAAATCAAATATATATATATATATATATATATATAGTGTTGGTTTTCTACTACAAATGTCTGGTTTTCACTAACATAATTTTTTTGCAGATTTTTTGTCAATTCTACAGCTTTTCCAACAAGTTTTACTTGCTGGCTTTTTGCAAGTTTGTGACAGAAACATGGAGGAACAACCCACTAGGGGCCATTTAAAGTCAATAAAACACCTCCTAAGTAAGGGTATTGATAACCCCCTTCTTTCTACATCTTCTCACATTGTAAGCAAGCCCAAGAGAGTCTATAGGGCTTGCATTTCTCAAGAATTTTAAAATTTATGCATTTTAAATTTCTAGTTTGCCTACATCTAGGAAAGAGTTTGGCCAAGTCAACCATCCTATATCGTAAGGCTAGTTAATCAGTTTTATTTTCAGCATTGTCTTTTCGTTTCTAGTCTGTCCTACTTTTCCTTAAGATAAGGTTGTGTGGCTAGCATTAGTTTCTTTTTAAGTTCTTTAATTCTTTATTGTTTACCTACACCTAGGATAGAGTTTGTCCAAGACAACCTTCATATATCGTAAGGCTAGGTAATTAGTTGATAATTTATTGTTTCTAGTGCTTATGTTTATGGTTTATCTTTAGATCTTAGAAGCTCATTTCATTTCTTCGCTTAAGTCGTGGAGGCATAGTAACTTACTTGTGTTTTTCAAGAAATTATTTTCTCTCCAAGTATTTGCTTTGCTTTCAAGTTCAATCACTTAATCTCTTTCAAGCTTAAACAATTTCCTTTACTATACTTGTAAGCACTTGTATATTCAAGCGTCTTTAATTTTTGTAATTTACTTTTCAATAACTTTTAATTGCAAGCACTCAACTTAACTTAACTAATTCTTAAGGCTCAATTTACCTTAGATTCATAGGGCTTCAATCAAACTAGTTCATTAGAGCACCTCTAACTATCCCAACTTTGCTATCAAAAAAGGGACTTAAGGAAAGAACTTGGGGTGCTAAATCAGGAATGGTCTCATGACACTAGGTGTCCCCCTTGTTTTAGTACTTATGTTCCCTAGATTGACCTTTGGAGCTAGGGTGTGGCCTTGTTTTCCTCACTTATTGAGCACCCAATGGTTCTTTTGATATAAGCGGGGAGAGTTATAGGGAAGTCACATAGTTTTAGGATTCACACTCTCACTTAACTAATTTAACCAATCCTAAAACTTATCCACTTTAACCTTGGCTTAATTTCACAATCCTTTTATGGTTCATGCTCTCTAATTCATGCAAGGCGCTTTATTTTCATGTTATCTTAAGGCAATTTATTGAGAATTGTGGATAATTAACTAGTAGTGGCGCATCTCTTGCCCGTGGAGTTTCTTTACTTGATCTTGGATTCATCTTTGCTTCACCCCTTGAAGTGTCGCATCTTGTGGAGGCATTTCTTGTTTGGGTTTGTAGTTGTGTTGATTTCATTGAAGACAACCCCTTGAAGTTGCGCATCTTGTGGAGGCACTTCATTGTTTGGGTTGTTGGCTTGTTGTGTTGTGGTGATTATCTCTTGAGTTCTCTTTCCTTTCCCTGCACAAATCAAGTCAAGTTTGTGTTTTCTTTCCTTTCTTGTTCATAGTTGTATCTTTAGTATTCTTTATATTCTTTTCTATAGATAGTTGTATCATTTATCTATTCAATTGTTGTGTAAAGTAATTCTTTTGTATCTAATTGTAATCATTTTTAAAGTTTAATCTCTTTGTAACTTTAGTTGACCCCATTACCCAACCTTAGGCACTAGTCTTAGTTGTCTTAGGAAAAGGGTTGTCTTTGCATTGAAATATTTCTCTTTGCATTGTTTGACTTTCATATAGGCTAGATCCCCCCAAACCTTTAACCAATTATAATCAACTCCTAGAATTAATTTTTAAACTCACATAGTAACTAAAGTCTACCCCCCTTGTCTTCCCTAGGAGTAAGCCTAGACGGAAGAAGTTCAAGTCGAGGTGGCAGTGGGCTTGAACTTAGGCATTGTGCCTCTGAGGACACACTAAGTGGATTGAGACTTAGTCCACGTTTGCAAGTGTGTATAAGGATGACAACATGATCTCAACACCAACTGAGATGTGAGGACTCCAATCCTCAAGTACAAGACCCAAATTGTAGACATAAGACAATCTGTCAAACTGGAATCCCTCCAGTTCTCCAACAAACTCAAACACATGTCCAATGAACACAATAATATACAATTGTTGTTGTAGTTGTCTCTGTCACGGAATCAACCACTGTCATTGTCACTGTCACACCATTGTCACTGTCATTGTCACATCAACCTGTCCAACATGTCACTATCTCATCAACTCGTCCAATCTGTCATCGTCCACTGATCACTGTCACATCAACCTGTCCAACCAATCATTGTCTAATCCATGAAACCAGATCCACTCTCATCCACATGCAACTCATGCCAAAACCACCAAGAGCATATCTCAAACCATATTCTCAACATCACCAACTCATGCCTCTACCAAGCATGTACCAACATCACCACATACTATCACAAGATATGTGTCTCAACCAAGTACCAAATTGTACCATACATGAACCACTCATCACAACAAGTGCATCAACCATGCATCAAACCTATATCATCAACCATGTACATGCACATCAATTTGTACCAACCATGTGCCAACCATATGCCAAGAATATGTGTCAAATGTGTACCAAGCATGTATATATATCACCAACAAGTGCCTCATACATATACCAAAATGTATCTCAAACAATGTGCCCAATATCCAACATGCTTCTCAAACCATGTGCCTCAACCATATACTGTATCACTCATGATATGTCTCAATCATGCCATACACCATAACATCATCAACATGTAACCCTAAAAACATGCATATAAAAATACCTGTAACTCTGTAACAAACCCAGTGTATGGGATCACAGACCTCCAGACCTTCCTCAACTTCAGTAACAAGAGAATAACATCTTCATCAACCATTACCTTAGTCTCATGTGACTAGTTTTTTGATTAGTTACAAACACTAACTTTCAACAAGCATAAATTCGTACCTGTAATGAATGAAGGTATGAAACTTGTACAAAATATTCTTCAGTATTTTCTCTGCAATTCCTCCAAGTTTCACTGCTCAGAACATACCATAAAAGGATTTATAGCAAAAATGGTAGACCTTGTTGAATTATGGTTTATTCTAGAGTGCAACCTTGTAGATAATGACACATGCGAAATATTTAATATCTCGATATGAAAATCTCACCCAACGTACTCCAGATTGTAAAATATCCAATGAATTTGGTCTCACTGAATTGGGATATTATATGAAGAATTTATGATTGTTTTACTCGAAACACTTATTTTAGACTAGTTCCAGGATTGACCAAAAACCCTATCTTCCATAGAGTGTATCTCCAAAAATGCAACGACCCAGAAGATGAAATTTCTACCACAGGTACCTTTCTATGTCATATCAATATCCTCCAGATAGAACTATCCGAATCATTCTATAAAAAAAGTTATAGCAAAAATGGTAAGATGACCTATAAATAACATACCTTAGAACACATCCTCAAAAGACTTCATCCTCCCTTGGAATTTCGACCTTCTTTACTTCATTTTCCCTCTAAAAAATGCCTCAGATATCCTTGGTTACCTCATATAATAATAAATTAATCAATTATATAGATATTCAATGAACTTGTGTGTATATGTGATGTTCTTATGACAAACTTCTTGAGGTGTATTTATACTTTTTCTAAGTAACCTCTTTCCTTAACTTTAGGGCTTATTGTTGTTTCTTGTGATAATCACTTTACCCTTTCATTCATTGACTTGTAACCAAGTAGGGGCTTCTTGACCATTCTTTGGGGCTTCCATCTTCACAAGGTCATAACTCCTCAACCGTGAGCATCCATGTGGCGTACCACCTATCACTAGAAATGGCATGATGAGTAATATACATCTATGAGTATATTACCTTCATTTACCCTTTCTTTCAAGACCTTATTCCTCCAAAAAATGTGGGTCTTGTTATCCCCTAACCTAGGGATAACTAATGAGATCACGTCTCGAGGCCCATAGGTCCTATACATGGAGTATCGAGAGCCAGATGACTTGGGCATGGCCCCGAAGGGCCCCTCTTTTCATCAGTGCAGTCCACTTATCACCAGCATCAGTATCCATCCCACTAGCCTTGTCCTAGAGTAACGGTGGGTCTTTCTCCATGAGGTAATGAGTCTGGGTATCATGGTATGTCTCACTCAAACTTTTGAAGCACTTGAATATGTTGTATTGAATCCTTCTTCATTTCATGACATTTTCTTTGAAATTATGCTCTTTGCCTCGTTCATACCTGGAGGGGTGACAGGGTGCCCTAGTAAGTTGATTTCCATTTAGGATGGGTTTCTATTGGGTGGATATGTGAAAAGTCATCGCCTATTCCCTCCATACTTACCATTTTCCATCTTTATTCCTTTCATCTCCCCTATCCTTTTTGGGCATTGGGATTGGCTACACTAGGAAGGGTTGTACCTTACCTTGTGGGAATAAGGGGATAAAGGCCCATAGGGTAAAAGTAGCTGGAAAGAGTTAAAATCTAATGTTGAAACTTTCGAGATGCTTCGCCCAGGGATCCCCAAGAAAGCAGTGAAAATATTCTCAGTAAGAAAAGGGGACCCATAAGATAACATAAACACTCAAGGTATTAGTTGATGGATAGGGGGTCTCATCATGAGCCGTCCTATTATGACCATGGGAATGTAGAGGTATGACACTACCACCTATATGGTCACCAAATCAGGGTAGTGGATCTTGGTGGCATAACCAAGAGAAAGGGGGTCTCATCACGAGCCAACCTTCTCATTTTCGTGAAATGTTTGTGGATAATGTTGTCACCTCTGGTCATCAAGCCAGGATAGTGGCCCTCAACTATTCCCTTGAAGCACAAGAGAAAAAGATCAAAAGAAATAAATCTAAGAGTAAAAGGTAATGAATGAGCTAGGAAACAATTTCATTTATGATAAGGTGCAACTCGCCCTCTACAAAGGCACCCACATGTAAGACTTTACATTTCCCTGTTATTACATGCACCCCAGGCTCAAACATGTACCCCATGCCACCTCATACACTTACATGACCTGGATTAGACCCCACCTGGGAAACATCCCAAACTTAAGAGAGGTTAGCCCAATAGGACACCCTGAGACCTTCTCCAAACCTAACTTGTCCAATTGCATAACGTCTTTGAGCATTTTCCTGGGTTAAGGGGGGTTTGATGCACATGTTTGGGTAATTTAATTATTGGATGTGATTTACATGATATGATCCCTGTGACTTATGAACCCCTGGAGAGCATACTTGTTTTTGTTGTAGGACCTTGCTCAATGGACAGGTACACATGAGGAATGATTAGCTCAAACCTTCATGGGGACTTAAATCCCACAGATGGATGTTGAAACCCCAGCCAGGGGTAAGAAGAAATTGAAGACTTTCATTGGGAGAAAGAAGGACATTGCCTTTGGAGGCACCCTGACAGACCTAGACCCAGGGGACCTTGCTCTTCCCACATGGACATTAGCCCTTGAGGGCCTTGGACATCACCATCATATCCCTAGACGTCACCCAAAGCTAGGGTTTCATTTTTGGAGGCATTTGTGAGCCTGATGACACATGTGGGCATCATTTGGGGCTTCTGGAGGCCAAGCACCCCACTTTTCTAGCCAAAATTTTCACTTATGGGGCTCAACTTCATCCTAGAGGAGCATGAAGTTACCCTTGGAGGTGTTTCTAGATGCAAATTAATTTTATTTATGTCAAAATTTAATTTTGTTGTAAATTGGCCAAGTCATCCTTTTTTGACCTGAAAATTAATTAAAGGTCAAAATTTTGTATAAATAAACATAAAGTACTCTCATTTTTACATAACAACTTGTCCTTGGAGACAAGAGGTCTGGAATTTATGCCCTATTAGGGTTATTGGCTAAAATTGTGAGGCGCCACTCTTGTTTAAGGATGAATTTTGCAACTTGGATCAATTTTGGAAGTTTTATGATGATCTTGCATGGTATTCTCATGATTATTCTTGGTGCAAGTAAGTGAAATATGCATTTTGTCATCTATTGAATGTTTTATTGTATGGTTTTATTTTCTCATACAATATTATGAAATTGCATGGTGTATTTAATGCTTGAATTAAGAAACTTAAGTTGCTACTTTCTTACTTTTTATTTGCCAAGCTTTTCATTAATTGATCTAGTAACTAGTGAAACCCTAGAGCCCTAAATTGCTAACACTCTAAGGGTTTGGACTTGGTTATTGTTGCATATTTTTTTACTGCATAAGAAGGCTAAGGAGAGCAAGGCACTTGGGCACAGAATTTCCTACACCTTAGCATCTTGTCTCTTGAGGTCAAAGCCTAGGAGGACTTAAGTTACTACTTCTCCTAAGCATTTTCCCTCTTAGACTTTTGTACATCATCATCATTGATTTGCAGCCTTAGAATAAGTCGTCCACCTTGACTACATTACCCTTGAAGGCACTATTCCTCCTCTCTTACCTCTTGAGAAGACTCAACTCAAACTCTTTCGCTTTATACTCTACTAATTTTCTAACCTAGTCTAGAAATACTAACAATTAATTTGTTGTTGTCATAATCACTGCTACATATATCATTTTGCAGCTTATATTAGCCTACTAACCATCTAAGTCATCCCATAATTTGGATAAGGCAAGGTATTATGAATAAGTGTTATGGGATAACTTCTCTCAACTTCTCAAAGCTTTCGGCGTGTATTTAAAGTCAAAGATAGACTCCCTAATCTGGACAGGGGGAGATCGGTCAGGCCTGTTAACTGCAAAGAATGTATATCAAGCGTTGGCCGCCATTACCTGGAATCCATTAAAATCATACTGGAGACAGAGGATTTGGAGGGACACTTGCCCTTTAAAATACAAATTGTTCGCTTGGCTCATGCTGGAGAATAAATTACTGTTCTGGGACAAATTGCAAGTGCGTGGCTGGGAGGGCCCGAACCGCTGCTCTCTATGTGCTCGTGACATTGAATCATCGCTGCATGTATTTTTTCTCTGCTCTTTCACTTGAGAAATTTGGACATCTATCACACCGGCTCTAAAGATTTCTACACATTGGAGTGGTAACAATGTTCAAACTTGCTTCCAAAACTGGATTCTCAATAACAACACACATTCAATGCTTCTGATTCATCTATGCTGGCATGTTTGGCTGTCCAAAAATGCTGCAATCTTTAATGATAAGAAGTCGTCTATCCATTATGTTTCTTCTCTCATCTTGGCAGAGGCAAACAAACTTGCAAAGCCATTACAGGTTAAACCAACAGATCGACGTCCTTTTCACATTCCATTTGATAGGGCGGTGGCCTGGTTCGACGGGGCCTCTCAACAAGGGGGTGCGCTATGTGGAGCTGGAGGGAAAATTGTTTTAAATCCACATTCGTGTATTCACTGGACTTTGAACTGCAGACAGGGTTCCAACACAAAGGCTGAGCTGATTGGTGCTTGGACTTCACTAGTTTTGGCTAGTCACCACACTGATGTATTGTTGCTCCTTGGTGACTCCAAGATTACTATTGATTGGTTGAATGGACTGGACGAATTTCGAGTGGCAGCCCTTAATTGCTAGAAGGAAAGGACCAAAGATGCTACTCTTCTTTTCAGAAAACTTACCTTTCAGCACATTTTCCGAGAGGAAAACAACGAGGCAGACTCCCTCTCGAAAAAATCTTTGCTCCTCCCTTCGAGCCAAATTTGCTTTTCATTTTGGGAGGATGGTAACGAAGGTCCCACCTACAAGATAAACCTGATTTGATTCCTTCTTAGCAGAAATCTGAACTTTGACGAATATTTGCCTTGATTGTCGGGCCATTGATGGTTTTGAACCAAGTATTTTGTGGTATCTCCTTGATTCGCAGCTGTATGAGAAATCGTCACATGTAAACTTTTATATCCTTTTGAATATAAAGAGCATTTTTTCTCGTGGAAAAAAAAAGTGTTAAAGTGTATGTTTAATTGTCTTTTTAGAGTGCAAATTCGGAGGTGTTACCACTGTCATAGTTGTTGTTATAACCATTGTTGCAGCCCTTAATATCCCTAAACTCATCCATAAAACCATTGGGCATTTGTACTAAGAAAACCATAATCATTGGATATTGAAGTAGTGTCTTATTTCTCTATTATAGTACTTTTCTGAAGTGGTTTTATTGTTGTCAATA
Source organism: Picea sitchensis (assembly GCA_010110895.2). Lineage (NCBI taxonomy): Eukaryota > Viridiplantae > Streptophyta > Pinopsida > Pinales > Pinaceae > Picea > Picea sitchensis. Next base: position 20,906 of record SNQJ01S0085306.1, on the reverse strand, counting down.
TCAATTATTTAATGTTGTTTGGACAGCCATTTAAGTCATTCATTGACTTGTATTTATCTTGAAAAGTGTGAGTGACAAATCATTATCAAGTTTGCAAGACTATTGTATCTCTTCCTTGTCATCACGACTTGCACCTTTCAATATACATTGCTACTACTGTGATCTCACTTTCATTGTATTGTAACTTGTTCAGGTAGAACATAATTTGTTTAAGAAGTCATTGATTATAACTGTTGCTACTAACATTTGATGTTGCATTGGTAAAGGGTAGGTACAAACCCATTTTCATTTTCCCTTGTCCTATCAACTTCACCAAAGTGGCTTCTTTTGTTGAGTGACCTAGAGAGAGGGGTGGGTTTTCACTGTATCTTTTTTCCCTTCATCAACCAACTAGGTCCTCCCTTGGAGTGAGGTTTTCCTCCTCCTAAAGAGAAATAGGTACCCTATTGGGGTGACGATGATAGGTTTACCTTCGTGTTACGTCAATCTAAGTCTACTTGCCTTCAAGATTTGGGAAAGTATAGATTGTGCATTAACAGGTCCCATGACCACACCTATGGGTTTTTGTAGACTTCTACAAAGTGTCTTCCCGTGAGGGCCGTGTTTAAATATATGCCATAAGGGGACCGCTTTGGAGTTCATCTATTTGGTTCTTCCTATCAACCATGACATCAATGATACACCTTCCATGACATGACATCAACCTTTACATCAGTAACACCACATGAAATCAATGACCACATAATCAATACATCAATGATACAACCACATTACTATGACAATACTTGACATCGATGCCACTTTGACATCAATGACAACATTATCCAACAATATCTTCTCCTTTGAGTGGGTTGTAAAAAGGGGTATACCCTTTTTCAATTTTTTCAAATTTGTTTTCTTTCATAATACTAAAAAAGGGTGGCCCTTATTTACCATTGCAAAACACTAGCATCATCATATTAATATCTTCCACATAATCATGCATGGAACTATGAAGCATAATCATCTAGTTGTAGCATGTATCACCAATGAAGATATCATCACCATCCAAGCGTAAAAAATGCAAAACCCACTCAACCAAGGCAACCAATTATCAAATGAGGACGTTGCCAACAACAATCAACACCAAGGAGCATGTGATAACCACAAAAGAAACCAAGGACACCACGATCATGATCCAACCTATAGCATCATATTCATCTCAAGCCCATCATCGTCCCTGCAAGTTACCCCTGAAAAACATGTTACTCATGTGATGTGAGGGGTAACATTTGGCTCCTACTTGGGGACGCGTGCTCTTTGGAGAAGAGTACATGAGAATCCCAAAATCTCCTAAAAAAATGTGCCTGTGAGAAAACTCCTTTAATCAAAATGGAGTGTATGTGGATGGTCTATGTCTCATCTCATCTTGCTTATTACATCAAAATTTTGCTTTCCAAGAAATACAAGCCACCAATGCCAAAAACAAAAAATTGCTCATAATAGAGAACTTATTCCTCCTAATGTCTTTTCAAAGACTTGTTCTTCCTACTTCTACTCTAAATTAGCAAAATGGAAAGGTTAGGTGTAATCATATTTCCAGTGTGGCCACCCTAGCCTCTTATTTACATCAAGGATTCTTCCGTTGTGTTTAGCTAGGAACCAAAACAAGGAGACAATAAATAGAAAATGATTATGATATGGTACAAAAATTACAAAGTTACAAGACATGGTTTCCAACTCATGAAGATGGACATAAATACAAACATTATGCCAACATTGGCACGTGCACTCACAAGCATAATCCACCCATTGTTGAAGAGGGATGAAATATGGTCCTGAAAATGAATATAGCATATCCTTAACAAGTTGTAAAACATCACATGTGTACCTCTCTAAAGACAAATCTGCATGTAGAAAACAGTTTTCACCTTCAAGCAAATGAGGTGTGGGTTGCTCCAACATAAATCCATCTTCAATCAAACATAAGAGTGAAGTATGACGGCAAAATTCATGAATAGGAGGCTGGAAATTACTATTACAAATCTGAAGCTAAAAAATATGCTTTCCCAAACAAAAATTAGCCCCAAAGATGTATTCTTCAGCTGAAAAAATGATGCATGAAAAGAGTGATAGGTGAAGGCATATATGGCTGAAAAAATTCTGCAAAATTGCATTCCAATATATGTCCCACATACTCCACAAATTATGAAAAATCCATCATTTTATATGGCTGAAAAATACTAAAACTTTTTGCACAAAATTCCAGCTTATGTGGCTGCCCATGAGTATCAAAATCTGCAATATTGACTTCTTCATTTGCATATCCTTCGCTAGTGTACTCAAGCAAGTAAATTAATGACTCATTTTTACACCTTAAGTCTTCCAAGAGAATATTTGAAGGATATTTTTCATATTGTAGCATCATACATTGAAGTTTCCTTCTTATCTCATTAGAAATCAAATCCCAAACATATGTATCATCTAATCCTTCAATTCTATCTTCGTGAACCATCCAAGCTTATTGAAAGATTATGATGAAATCTAATCCTTCAATTCTATCTTCGTGAACCATCCAAGCTTCTTGAAAGATTATGATGAAATATGAAAGTGAAGAAACTTTCCTTGGGCTAAAACTACAAAATCATTCTCTTACTTCCTCTTGCAATGAAAGGACAAACATTTTCAACATCACATCTTCATGGATAATATAAAATTCTGCAATGAACTTAATGAAAAATTCAGCAAATTCTTTCTTCCCACAGAATTTTGGAGCATGTTTCTTCTATATATTATATTTGAAATCATGTAGGTATCCATGGATGTATGAGAAATCCAAAGGGGAAAATATTTTTTGCATCCAACTCCTTGCAAGATGGAGCCATACCTCAAACTTGAAATTCTGAATGATAAAAGCTTGTCATACCTCATACCAAAATTTGAAATGTTGGAGTCGCCAAGGTGAAGTTTGATGCCTTTGCAACGTGCTTGCTTCACCCTACAAGCACAAGTCTTCAAAATATGAAAGGGGAAGAGATTTTTCCCTTCAATGGATTTGACAAGATGAGATAGATCTTCGATATAAACCATCATCAAAATATTCAAAAAGCATGATATTCATTTTTTTCGGGAAATTGACTTTTTCTCTAACAACAACGCCAAAATGTTATCACACAAACCAACACTTTTTCTCAAAGTCCCAAAAATAGGTGTTATCCTTTTGGAACTAGGAGGTCGGTCACTATCTGTGCACTTTGGGAAGGGTAAATGTAATCCTAACTAAGGAAGGCTTCCCTATGGGTCACTAAGCTTAATGTGTGTAGTGGATAGTGGGAGTACAAGAAAGCTTAGCAAAATAAATATAGATGGAAATATTAAAAATGAAATTTAGATGGTTAGGAGTGGTGTATAAAAGGGAGATCAATGCCTTGGCTTTCCTATGGCTACATGAGCTCTGAATGTGATAAATAAAGAATCCTTCGAATTTATAATTATTCAACATGGAAGATGTCCGCCCTAAGTATTTTATTGAGATATGTCCGCCCTCCTTTAACATACCCTATACATACGAAATTGTATGTCCACGTCCCGTCCTCTTCACCAATTTAATTGATTAGAGGTCCACTTCATGGATTTCGGTGGCTTAACATGGCACGGTTGGGAAATGGTGGTTCCATTATGTCGAAAAGTGACTCCATGGCCCCGTTTTAAAACTTCATTACCTCTTTGTAAGTGCGACCTCGTCATCATGCCACATCATTTAAGCTTGAGCTATGGGTGGCCTTGTTCTTTCCCATGCTTAAAACCAAAGTCGATACATTAAACGATCTTTTTTTTCTCGGAAAAGCAGTTTCCTTGCTATTCAATTGAATCAAAGGAAACTTTTCAATATATATAGGCTTGAAGCCATTATAACATACTCATTATGAGCTTAACAAGTCATTAATGAGAATTGAACTCGGGTGGGGAGGATAACAATCATTCATCACAACCATCCAAGCTAAACCCAATTAACAATACATGAAATGATCTTGCCATAACACTTTTTTGACTTTATAATGATTTTTCCTTTACCATAGTGTATGTTTAAATGTAAAGGGTGTGGCCCCCCTCTATATTTTCTCATATCTTCTCCTTGAGTGGGTTTTAAAAAGGAGTATACCCTTTTTTCAATTTTTTTCAACTTTGATTGTTTTCATAATGCTAAAAAGGGGTGGGCCTTATTTACCATTACATAACACTACATTAGGAAATAAACACTAATATCATCATTTCAATATCTTCCACATAATCATGCATAGAACTATGAAGCATAATCATCTATCTCTAACATGTAGTACCAATGAAGATATCATCACCATCCACGCATTAAAAATGCAAAACCCACTTAACCAAGGAAACCAATCATCAAATGAGGACGTAGTCAACAACAATCAACACCAAGGAGCATGCGATCACCACGAAAGAAACCAAGGACATCACTAAGTTCATCAACCTCATGATCCAACTTGTAGCATCCTATTCATCTCAAGCCCATCATCGTCCCTGCAAGTCACCCCTAAAAATCCTGTTACTCATGTGATGTGAGGGAACAGGTTGCACTCACAACAAGAACCATATTGTCATCCACAACCCCATGTAGCAATGGTTTTGATGGTTGGTGTAATCAATTGATTATCTGTAGCCTGGTTATTTGTTAGCTTGATTGTTGGATCCTTGAATCAATTAAACGTTGGAATTGTGGTTTTGTTTGAATTGAATCATACCTTGGGAATTCTATTTCATAAAATGCAGTCTCCCTTTTAATTGTATGTGTCGTTTTAGTTGCTGGCAATGTATATTGTAATTAATTTTTTTCAAAACTTTGTTTATTTCCAGAGAACTTCTGATACTTCAAAAGAGATTTAGAAACAACAAAGGACCTGCATGCCCATCTTCCATCTGGTAGTAAATAATTTTTCCTTCATGGTGTTGCAGAGCAGTTTTGGATAGCTCGTTCGCCTTCTGATTAAATTCTCTGAAGATGTGTGAGAACTCAATAATCCTGAAGTCCTTGAGGAGGCCCTTTATCCGATCCTTCCAGCACACCAAATTCAGGACCTAAAGGACACAATTATGATTTAACTAGTCTATAACAATTATTGAGTCCCCAAACACCTGAAGGTCCTGGAGATGTAAACGAGATGCCAAAGTTAGAAAATCCCAAACTCCCAATAACTTGGCTCTAGTGTTCGTACCCAATCCATAATTTAACATCCAACTAAAATATAAATGTGGAATTATCCTGATGACTCCTCCCGCTCCACTGATCTAACCTCGTTCCTAAGTAGCCTCATCAAACCACCCAGTCGGTCTTCCCTCCTTTGAAAATGGAGGAGTTCTTTTGAGTAAGGCTAGAATATTCTGAACCTGTGAATTCCCTAACCACCCCAAGGTCTTGTGAAGGACCGAGAATGTAAATGCTCGACCTTTCTAAAAAACACTTGTTTCATTCAGCCACAATTGCCAACAGATGATAGAAGGCCACATGGGGCAAAGAGGATGTCTTCTAGACCAATCTTTAAAGCAAGATTGTAGGGAAGAGCCCATCCAACAAGTAGTTAATTTGTAGGCTGCTAAAATCAGCTTCCAAACCTACTAGGTAAAACTACAGTGCATCATTAAATGTAACGTTGTCTCTAACTCTTGCGGGAACAAGACGCAAATGCTCGGTCCAGACCACCCTTTTCTCTGTAAATTGTCCGAAGTGAGAATCTTATTTTCCAGCAATAACCAGGTAAAAATTTTAAGTTTCATAGCAAGATCCCAATTCCAAAGCGAACAGTGCCACCAACTATTACTGCAGATCCAAATTTTAGAGGCTAAGGCATCGTAGGCATTTTTGTCCGAGATGTAACCCGATTTATATCCCCCAGTCCAGATTAGTTTATCCAGACGATCTGTCAAAATAATACCTAAGTTATTCAGTGCTCTGCAATAGTGGTCCCATTCAACAGCCTTTGCACCTATTAATCCCATCTCTACAGTTGTTTTTCAATGTGCCAAAACTGCCCCCGTCCTAGCCGATTCTCTTGCATGATACAAGAAGTGGATACCCCATTGCTTAAGAGAAGCAACAAGACTGGGTGATAAAAGTGATTTCTTACCCAATCCAAGGATCTCATCCTCACCAAGACGGATAGAAAGGCCTGCTTCTGGATTCCAAGCCATCCAGTGAATGACTACATCCAGGGATTTTAACAAACTTCTCCAAGTGTTTGAGACCTTATGTGTCCTAATCGTGGAGCATCTCATCCAAGACACCATCCAGGAAGAGGTGAGGTATTTGTCCTTTAGCACTCTGTGTCAGAGGTTGTCCTTCATCAATGAATGCCACAATGTGTTTGCAGCCAACGCTCTACTGAATACAAACAAGTTCTTGACTCCCTAGCGGCCATAGGATTTTGGTTTTGCAATGTAGTCCCATCTACAGAGGTGTATATGCTCCCTTGCCCCACTTCCCGGCCAAAAAAAATTAAACATCAGTTGTCTAATCCTATTGAGAACTGAAGTAGGAATGATGGCTACCGCCAGCCAGAAAAATGGCATGCTCTCAAGAACTGCTCTGACGAGAACAAACCGCCCTCCTAAGGACAACCATCGGTGGCACCGGTGACCAATCCTTCTCTCAAACTTGTAAATGAGCCATCTCCAATCCTCGACTCTATAATTTGCAGGCTTAAGGAAAAATCCCAACTACCAAAAAACATTCATTTAGATCCACAAAATTGTAAGGGAAGAGAGCCTTGAAACTAGTCAAACCATCATCCTATAACCCAGAGAAGTGGAAAGTTGACTTAAGTGGATTTATAATAAGACCCGAAGCGCTGCACAAAGTTGATAGTATAGATTATATTTCCTTACATTCGTCTATTCGAGCTCTGGTCATGATAAGGACATCGTCCACACAAAAAATATTAAAAATCTTATGGATCCTAGATATCTTGACCCCAAATATTTTTCCTTTTGATTGTGCCTTATTGAGTAGTAGATTAAGTCCTTCCATCACTAAAATGAACAACAAAGGGGATAAGGGGCATCCTTGCCTTAATCCCCGCCCACTATGGAACAAAGGAGATGGCCCATCGTTTATCAAAATAGCAAAGGAATTTGTGTTAACACAAATCATTATCCAGTTTGTAAGCATGAGACCAAAGCCCGTCCAAAGAAGAATCATCCGAAGAAAATCCCAATTAACACAATTGTAGGCCTTCTGAAGATCCAACTTTAGAATAAGAGCTCTCAATTTCTTTGCTTTGATGTTGTGAAGACATTCATGTGCCGTACCTACCACATCCAAAATATGTCTTCCCTTTAAGAACCCCAACTGCTCCCCTGATAATGACCGCGATAGGATCGACTTTATCATGTTGGTTATAATCTTTGCGATAATCTTGTAAGATAGATTACAAAGAGCAATGGGTCTGAAATCCCAAAACAAGAGAGCTTGTTAAATTTTGGGATGAGGACTAAAAAGGTCGAGTTTAAGGACCTTGCCACTTTTCCATTCCTCCTATACTCCTCCACCGCCTCCAGTGTATCGGCCCCTACCAAATCATAGAACTGGAGGAAGAATTCCACCGTCCACCCATCTGGCCCAGGACTTTTGTCCTTGGAAAACCCCTTTAGGACAGAGAATATTTCTTCTTTGGAACATGGTTTCTCAAGCACCTGAATATCACTCTCAATAATAAAGCAAGGGAAATGTTGGACTATGCTCACATGTTCAACAATCATGTTATGTCTTGTTTCTGCATAAAATCCTTTAAAATGTCTCATCGCTTCTGATGTAAGTGCCTCCTGACCAGAATGACAAGTTTCATTTTCATCAAATATTTCCCAAATAGATTTTCAATTTTTCCTGTGGCTAGCAAATTGATGGAAAATTTAGTATTCAGGTCTCCCTTCTGTGACTAGGTAGCTTTGCTCTTCTATATCCATGTTTCTTCTTCGACTAGCAAGAGCTTATTCTGGGCTTCTTCTAACACTTTGATTTGGAGGTATACTTCTGTCGTATCCTTCCTTTTAGCTTTTGTAAAGTAGAAAATCTCTAGTTCCTCCTCAACAGTGACTATCTCAAGGTGCTTTATTTTCTTTTGGTATTTCTCCCAAGCAATCACTCTACTTTTAAGTTCTTTCAGTTTCTACACTAGTCTTCTTARGGATGAAGGTTCAACAAAGAACTTCGAGGAGTTCCAAACCTCATGTACTACAACATTAAAAYCCACTCCCCCCAGCCAKATTGGGTTCAATTTGAACATATAGGCTAMTTTTCATTGGCCATCATCGAATTGGCGAACTATCRGAGCATGATMTGAGGTATATGGGTAAGCCACCCATGATCTGTGTCTCCCAATCGACATGATCAGGTCCTCCAACATGTAAKCTTTATCCARGTRTTTTTCTATACTGTCTTTGGGGACTATGTCAACTAATCCATGATCTTGGAATATTCCTTTGAAGTACCCCGCCAGTGGGTCTAAACATTCTTTGTCACCCCACACTTCCCCAACAGACACAGTGTAATTTAAATCACCTGCTATGATCATATTTTTTGTGGTTAACAAACCACTKCTAACCACCTTATCCCAAAAATCTTTCATGTCTGTACACAGGCCGTAACAGTTCACAAAGGTAACCGAATTATTTACTATCAGAAGAATGTCGACACAAGTTACAAAGGGAGAGAGAGTTATTTTTGTGGGATCCCAAGCCACACAGAGGCCCCTAGACTAACTCACAGAGTCGACAACACAAACCAACCAACTGGGTTGTAAAGACGCCATTAAAGCTCTAGCTTTTGCTTCCTCTACCAAAGTTTCTTGAAAAAAAAAGATATATGGTAAGGTGAAAGATAGTAACCTATGGAGGGAGGCTAATTTCGGAGCCCCTCCTACTCCCCTAAGGTTTAGTGAGAGAAGTATCATGAGTTGGACCTGGCTAGGGCTTTAATGCCTTTAAGAGACCCTTGATCAATTCTATTATTGCATTGGCTATTTGAAAACCTGGCACTATCAAGCACTTTTCTTCATGCACTTCTCGTCTTTAAGGGAGAGACATCTCTCCCCAGCCCCCTCGACCAGGTAGCTTGCTTCTCGTCTTTTTCTTTACAGGTGAGCTCCAACCCCTCTATTCTAACAGAGAGAGTATCCAAACCTCAACCTACCTCTGCACACCCCCTATAGATGGGAAGAGGTTTTGGTGAAGTGATATCACGGTAATACGAGACGAGGGAATCAAGGACTGCCCCCAAGGAAATCTCACCAATTTTTGGCTCCCTTAATCTTAGTGACTCCATATCCCTCCCATTAGTTTCAACAGAAAGACCCTCAACACCCAAACTATCCAAGGGAGGGTATAATGACTTATCAGAACCCCCCTGAACCAAGCAAACACTAAAATCCCCTTGGGTATTTTCCCTTTTGAAATCTCTAGAGGGACTCTCTAGTAAAGGATTTGCAAGGGAAGTAGCATAGGCCAGAATCACTAGAAGTTTTAAACTATCAAGCTCCAAAGTCGACAAAGTGGAGAAAAATTAAGGGTATATTTTTTTGAGCTTACCAACTTCTGAGTCTAGTGCTGGAGAAGACACAACTTCCTCCTCTATCGTAGTGCCTTCCCCACTCTAGAAATAATCCACCTCTAGGGACTCGTAGTTTGTCGACTTCCTTAGCATGGATGATTCAGATTCCTCGTCTGACCCATACCCTGGATAGATTTTACACAAATGTCTCGTTCTTTGATAGTATGAGCATCTGAAGTGGATGCCCAAATAGTCCAACTTTTTTCCATAGACCTTCCCTCACCATTCAATGTCGAGAGCCTCCAGTAGGCCACTGTGAATGTCCAGCTTGACCAAGATTTTCCCTATTCTCTTATTCATCCCTTTGATGACCTCTTCGTCCACTGATATAAAATGACACAACTCATTTCCTATTGCTGCAAGAGCTCTGGTATTCCAAAGTTGTAACAGTAATCCTAGTAGAAGGATCCATAAGTGTCTGTGTTGGAAATACTCAGTTACCAAGTCAAAGCTTACCCTCCATTTCTTCAGCATTAGACTGCCTCCGTTAATGATCCAAGTCTTTTGTAAAATTTTCATTAAGTCCTTTGGTGTGTTGAAGATGAAACAAAACCAACCCTTGGTTAGGGTCACCATCTCCAAAGTATGCCCCAACATTTGAGCCCAGGTAAATGACACCCATTCCTCTATGTGTTTACTTGTATACAATAAACATGGAATCTTAATCTTATATATATATATATATATA
>SNQJ01S0085304.1:34445-61906 GCA_010110895.2 Picea sitchensis | reverse complement strand
CAGGGTAGGGGTCCTTGTCTCCCATGATCTCAATGAATTCAAAGTCAGCCATTGATTTTACTCCTACTACATCGATTTCCACAATCTCCAATCTTCTTATGGGAAATATACAGTATTGATTTTCCATTCTCAGCTGAATCGAGGAATATGTCTGTCTCGATTTTCCCAAGGCTTCCCAAGTCTTCTTGGGTAGAATGTTCACATCTAACCCTAGGTCTAACATGACGTCCTTGATTTCGAACTCATCTAACTGGGCTACCAGCCGGAATTCTCTTTCGATTCTTACTTTTCTTCGCTGCACTCTCTGAGTACTTTTCTCAGGAAGGTTAGCTCGAATCCTTGCTTCTGAGGTTTCTTCATTCCCTAAGACTAGGTACAACGCATTGCACAACTTCTCTATGAGTTGATCATTCCCTAGAATGTCAGAGAATAATTGAAACCAGAGGTCGACTATGTTTTGAGGTTGCTCATGCTATCTTGGTATAACTACAGGGTTTTTGGGTGCAGGGGGTGAAGCAGGGGCTTGATCCGTCTTAGGGTAACTAGTCGGTTGGGGGGTGTCCTCTTGCATTTCATGACTAGGAATATTTCAGAATACTTCTATGGCATCTTTAAAGAACAACTTTTGCTTTAGGGGGTCATACCTGTCTCCCTTTGGTGCTACTTTCTGGATTTGAGGTAGAGTCTCAGCATTAGCTCTTGTCTTCGTTCCTCCTCGAGTAATGATATTAAGGTTGGGCAAATGTCCCTTAGAAATCCTCTTGATCTCTGAACTAATGAGGTTATTTCCTCTTTGCCACACTCTGTCTTCCCACTTTGCAATTAGCTCTGGGCAGTCTTTGGTTGTGTGTCCATTGGTTCTGCAGTGAGAGCGCCATGGTCACCTTGGATGAGGACAATCTCTGGCTAAGTGACCTTTTTCATCATAGTTGTAGCATATACTTGGTCCTCTTCCCCCAGTTCTCCCTCCTCTAAAGTCCCCTCCAGCTCCACCTCCTCGACCTCTTCCTAGTCCCTACGAGTTTTCATTCACCCTGAATGTTGTTCGGTCCAGCCTATCTGTAAGTGCTTCCAACACTCTACATTGATTGGTAGTATGCGTGGTGGATGCGTAGAACTCATAGTGCACGGTGTTTGGTACTGTCGAATATTTCTGCATGATGGGGCACTGTCTTGGTCCATGCCCATGGGTTCGAAAGATCTCACAATATTTCGTTGTTGGTGCTGCTTGGCCTCTTGGGAAAGCGTTATATGGGGCGGGATGATGGAATGGTGAGTTCATTGATACTTGCGCAACTCCTCCCATAGGTCTTGGTGGGGTTACCATCAGATTTTGAGGAGGTCCCATTCCCCTCATTCGCGGACATTCAATCGCCAAATGACCTTTTGTATAGTATCCTGTGCACCAAACCTGCAGTCGTCCTGGTCTGTGTATTGTCAACTCTTGAATATTTTCTGTAAGTGTTGATATCTTCCCTTGTAGTTGCACTAGATTCACATCTACCGGGGGTCGGGTTACTCTCAAGCTCCCAGGGTATCCCGCCATGGCTTTAATCTTCATAGATTGTTCTAAGGCATCTATTAACATGGCTATTCATTGTCGTGTTAGCAGAATCTGAGTTAGGGGTAGAAGTCCCTGAATGTACCACTCTCTTTGATGTTCCTCATGGATTGGATGTGCCAACCTCCATATGGCATATTTGAACTTCTGGCTATACTCTGAGGCTAATTCCACTTCCCTCTATTGGATCTCGTGCAACTCAGACAAAGCCTGTTGTTCTGACTAAAGCAGTTTGAACTCTGCTACGAACCTTGTCTATACCTGGTTAAGTATGAACGCTTGACCTTGCGTCCTTGGCACTCCTGGCTCAATGATATTCATGTACCACTTGAGATCGCGACCTCTCAAGGTAGTTTGGAACTTGACCAGCTTATTTGCATCCGGAGTCACTCTGGATCTCCAGATTGCTTCGCACAAGAACCAGTGTTGTTCAACGTCTTCATCTCACTTACCCCAAAATTCTGGGTATCGGGCAATCGAACCTCCCGCATGGTTGGCCATTGTTGATCATGTTGTTTGTATCAATATGAGCCCTAATGGTCCTGCTTGTGATCTACCAGGGGATCCCAATATCCTCCTTGTACTCGCACTTCCTGGTTGTGACTGGTTAGCTAATTGTACTGGAACAGAACTTGCATGAGAAGGTAGTGTCAAACTTACTGCTTGTATAGAAGGTGCTTGGGGTATGGGTGATTCAGGTCTGGCGCCACTGGCTTCAGGATGGTTTTCTTTGATCTAGGGGATCTCGTTAGCTTCCACTGGGACGATTTGTTTAGTCGGATCCTCGATCTCTCCTGTTATCGGGGCCGAATCTTCTCTTTCTCCTCCAAGATTCATGTCGGCTTCTTCCTCTCTTACATCCACGCTTCCTCCTTCTCGTCCTGATTCATGGGGACTTCTTGCTCTCCTTGCTTCTCTCTCGTTTAATCTTTCACTGGCCAGTCATTCCTGTCTTCTCATCCTCTCAAGTTCTTCCATCTGTCTTTCCTTGATTTCTCCCGATCCTCCTTCATTCCTCAAATTTTCAGACTGTCTTGCAGCTTTCTTGATCTTGTTGTGCCACCATTTCTCAACTATGGTGGCTCTCTTCAAGGCTCTCTCATCTCTCGAATCCATTTCTTGTTGTTTCCCCCCCATTTGTCAAAGAACCCTTCTCTCATGCCATAAATTTCACCCTGTCTCGCCCTACCCCAAGCGAGGGTGTTTACACTACCATCTTGGTTGGGGACATAATCAACATCCCTTCCTCCACCAAGAAAGCCTTAATCCAGAGGGGAATCTCTTTTAACAGTCTTCCCCTTGCATCTTTTTTGAAAATTTCCTCTTCCCACGAAAAATGCTGGTGGTTCTCAGCGGCAAATTCGATTATGTATCCTTCTATCGTGGTGCTAACCCAGAAATCCACAGCTCGTGTGACCGGGAAATCCAGCCTGTGGAGTGCTACTAACTTGTCGGTATCCCATGCGCAGATCTTCTTGATCCGACCCTGGAACTCTGGAGCTTCTTGGAGTCTCTTGATCTAGTGGAAAAATTCTTCCAGGAATTTAACCCATAAAATCTTGTACTGGTCGCTCGATCTTTCCGAGTAAAAGATTGCTTCCCTAGTAATTCCGACTAATTTTCTTCTTAGTTCCGCTTCTTTCCATATGAAGGCATCACAGTTTCTTTCCCACCATTGATCGATGCTAGATCTACGGATCGGCGGTAGAATTCTTCCTACAGGTTCCCTTTTAATACTTCTCCTAGCAACAAAACCATTTGTTTGGCGCGAATTTGATCAAACCAGGGTCCTTCTCAGGTTACCAACAAAAGGTACCGTGTAGTCTAGAGCTCTGGCACTTTCATCTCCTCTGAAGAGAAGAAGTCTCACCCAAAACGCTGTTGAGACAGAAAGATAGGGAAGGGTAGGGAAAATACTAAAGAGAATCCATAGATCATTTGTAACTCATTCTTGTTATTGTGCAAAAGGCAACGTCAGATCTGAGACATCTAACTACAAGAATTGAACCTACTTACGTAATGAATAACAATTAACCATATAACCATCAAACATAACTCATAAGCCATAAAGGAACAATGTAATGCATAAGTAAACATACAAAGACACATCATATTTGAAAATTTGGTTCTCCTTCATATTAGCTTCTGGATCTTTCCTTCATTACAGACTCATAGTTACATAGAAAGGTTCAGTACTGACTCTGGTTTGTCTCTTACTACTAGTTTCAACAACCAGTCCCAAAACCTTGGATGACTCTGATAAACATAACTCATCCCAAATCTAACCCAACCAACAGACTAATAGAACAACAATAACAATCCAACCACACCCCAATACACCAATCTATGCTTTAACCAACCAACCCCTTTACAATTATATTCAATCCTATATATAGCTGGGTTATGTCTTCCTATTCGGCTTGCTCACTTTCTTGTTCTGTTGCAACTGTTTGTTGCTTAGCTGGTGTTGCGCTGGCTTCCGTAGCTGCTTTTATGTTACTCTTTCTTCCAGAATCCGATGAAGTTTGCGCGACTTATGCTTAATCAAAACTTGTGCAATTCTTACCCAAAAACGAAGGGCCCAACAACATTCATAACTGGATCTTGGAAACACCTTTATTGATTTAATTTGGGACGTGAGCTTGTCCAATGCAATTCTCATTGATGTTGTTAATTTCATCCTCATCTAATAACAAGATTGCATCTATACTAGCCCACACTCAAAGGGAGGTCTGCAATCTTCTTGTTTTATCGGGTCCTAAGAGAGCACATTCACCAAGACGACACTCTAGCCAATGAGGCTATCTCTCTCAAAATTCAAGTGCTTGGGGAAAATGAGGGTTTATTCTATCAACCAATACATTAATACCACAAGTTTTGCATATGAAGGCACGTAACATCATATTGATGAAACATATGTCACAACACCATATCCTTTGGATTACAAATGAGGTGCATAGATACAAAAGGACCTATCCATCCCCCTCTCGCATGCTTGACCTAAATTGTGGTTTGTCTCTTGAACATTTCAGTGAGGTTTATCATTGGAGAGGTGAGATAAAGAATTTTGGTATGGAATAAAGCATATTGTTGGGAGTAAGACTACCCTATTGGAAAATCCCCTCGTAAGAGTTTCCCTCATCCCTTGGATGTTTTTTTGGATATTTTTTTTAATGGTTTTAGACTCAAGACATGCTTTGTGTGTGGAATTTTCACCATTCTGGCCTTTGGATTTCTTCTGCATGTTTGGATTTTCGTTGTTAGTTCATCCTTGGCCTACACTTGGTATCTATTCATTTGGTATTTTAGTATATAGATTTAGAGAGTTGTTGTCCTTTGGTAATCCCACCATCTTCATTCCAGAGTCTAGCTCTCTAGTTTTGCTTAGTATTGGGAATTTTGGTCTAACGGATTTGTGGACCTTTGGAAACATGTCAATGTTCCTTGGTTGGTGGTGTAGTGGGATCACTCTTGTGTTTTTTTTTCATGGATTTTCAAAGGTGAAGACATATCCCCTATCTCCTCTCAAGGTATGCATTTAGTATTTATTCATTTGGTCTTTTGAGATATAGATTTTGAGAATTGTTGTATTTTGGGAATCCAATCACCTTCATTTGGGGGTTTGGCTCTCTAGTTTTACATCGTATTGTGAATTCTAGTCACAGAGATTCACAAACTTTTAGTATCTTGGCAATGTTGTTTAGTTGGTGGTGTAGTGGGTTTCCTCTTATGTTTTGGTTTCTAATATTTTTGAGCTAAATACAAAGCCTCGATATCCTCTCAAGGGTTGGTAGCTCTATTTCATTCTATGTATTGTTCCCATGGACTACCATGAAACCCAAGAAATTCAAATGGTCCTTTGTATACATGAAGAATCTATTCAATGCAACAAAACTTATCTCTTATTCGTGACAACAAAAGTGCACGAGAATGGGCATTGGTGTTCATCTCAAAATGCCATAATCATGAATACTTTGGTTCAACAAAAGAAATAAATAGATACCCTGGAGGTAGAATGTAATATGTTAAGAAACATGGTTCTCAATCTAAGCAAAGGATCTGAGATAGCTACTTCTAATCACAAGATGTCAATAAATTCTATTCGAGCAAAATTCGAGGAAGATATAGTTTACCAAATGATAGATGACATGGATCTTGGAAATAAAGAGTCTCTTCCTACCAATATGGGGCTAGAAGAAGCTAACAACCATCATGTTTTTCGCTAAATTTTATGTTATGTAAAGCAATTAGAATTTTAGTTGTTTTTCTAAGACTGTATACATGTAAGAAATATTGGGATGTTTTATCTATGGACATTTGCATGCTATCTTTTTGGCATATAAGAGTTGCCTATTTTGTTTGGAAATTCATGTCAATAGGTTTTGAAATCTCGTTGTTTAGCTATGCTACAACCTTTATGATATAAATTTCCTTGGCTTTTGTTTAAAAAAAATAACAAAAAAACCCTTAGGTTATGGCAAGAGCAGGTTTTCTTACTTTGGTATCAATGACATTACCATCAAGACCTTTATTCAATCTAATATCAATTAACATGATCCTTACTTGGAAAAATCTCAATTGAGTATACCTTTCTCTATATTTTGTAGACATCTTGTTTAAATGACGAGAACAAGATAACATAAAATATTTCAAGAATGAATGAATTATTTAGCATCTCCCTGACCCCTTGTTGTAGGGGATTCTTAGGCCCTTGTCATCATACATTAGAGTTAATACACAAATGTATGTAATAAAGATGACAAACCAAAGTAAAGATATGTAACAAATGATAAATGCATAAAATAACTAAACTAATGATTAGTTGGAGAAGGTACAACCGCTCCAATCATTTATCCTATGTATTTATACTCGTGAATAAGGAATAAACGATGGATTGGTTAACCTTCCCAATTACTCTCTTCTTTCGTGAGTATGTGTGTGTTGTGCTTCAATGTAGTCTCTCTCTGAATGTCGTTGTAATATACAAGATTACAACATCAACGTTCCCATGTATTTATACTCATGAATAGGGAATAAACGATGGATTGGTTAACCTTCCCAATTAATCTCTTCTTTCATGAGTATGTGTGTTGTGCTTCAATGTAACCTCTCTGTGAATGTCGTTGTAATATACAAGATTACAACATCAACGTCCTTACCTCCTCCATTCGGCTAGGTGAGAGTGGCAGCAGATGGGGGTAGTATGAACCTGAAGAAGATGGAGAAATAAGAGGATTGATTGTTGCTTGTGGATGTTGCATGCTCATGGATATTGATTGTTCGTGATATTGAAAATGCTCACTGAAAGTGGATGTTGAGGAAGAGTTGTTCTAGATCGTTCGTGGTCGATCCATGGTTCGTGGTGATGCTCAAACCTACAAAAGAACGTGATGGAAAATTTGCAAAGATATGAGTGATGTTTCTTGATATTGAAGATGCCAAAGAAGATGCTCGAGAGAAAATTGTTGACAAACATGGATGCTCGTGGAATGTTGATGTTGTTTAAAATATTCTTGTTCGTGGTCGACTACTCATAGATGTGCTCGTGGATGTCATCTAGTTCTTGATGATTGATTACTTGCACATGTTGGACGCTACACACAAGCCAATTCCATTTTAATGGTCCTAACATTATACCAATTGATTGGTTGCGGTGCACATACCCCATTGTACCCTCTTCCCTTAGATTGTAAATATAACTGAACCCGCCAAGGACTCATGGCAAACTCATAAGTATGACACAGGTTGTAAAATGGAAGTTTGAAGAGGTCAATGAATGTAAATGATAGTTTGGATTTATTGCAGAATCACGAGGAGGGGATGTGCGGAAAAAAGACCATGATGGTGGTGGAGGCACCTGGTGGCATGCGACCCTCCACTGCGAATTGCAACACGATTTGACCTAATCGCCCCGAACTGGGGTGTGCTGCCTGCTAGTTTGAAATAAATGCCTTGCGTACCGGTAGGTTGATACGCGACAGAGGTGAACCACCTATCCGTGAGAATGAATTTAATTCAAGGACGCAGAATCGCTCCACACGCAACTCATGAGGATAAGGCGATGGCGGCTGATTGAAAAGGGCAGACGCTTAGGAACTCAAGTGCTTTACGTAGAGTGAGCGATCGCAGAGAGGAAGGGATTGCAACTCTTCACCTCGGCACCGGCGTATTGCAGAGACGCAGTCTCTGTGGACATCGCGGGTCTCACTTTAAGTGGCTAATGGTAAAATCCATTAGGAGTCACTACGCCACGGTTGGGTGGAAACGAGCACCCCTCCGCTCTATCACCGGGTTATTTCCGATAAGTACTTTGGTTTATATTGTGCATTTTGAAATTTATATGTCATTGCTATTAGGTCATAGACTCGCGTGGAATTGCAAATATTTCCCGTGTAAGAATGCCTGTGCAGTAACTAATAATAAGGAGTAGTTATCAGCTCATAAGACCGCAAAATTCAGAATGATTCAAGACGAGAGCACCCGTAGGCATTGGATAATATGAGGAGTTAACATATACTTATCACGTAGGAACCATGTAATTAATTTACGCTTGATAATGGAATCCAGCGCTTAGATTGAGCTAAGATAAGCTCACAGCCCGTCCTCGGGAAGCTATCTCCCCTATACGTCTCCACGAAATCCCTGGGATAGATCTCTCTTGTAGAGTTTCTCCCTGTAGAAGGATACTTAGCCATTGTCGAGAAGGCCTTGGCGAGTGAAGAATCGATCATCGGACTCCCACGGAGAAGATTGATAAAATCTCATCAGCCATTAGATCTAGAAAATTTGCAAGGGGTTTAAGCCCTAGCCATGTGTTGCTAAGAGGGTGTTTCACGGGAAATCCGAGCTCACCTGGTTTCTGCGGAAGTTAGAAAATCGACCCTTGTAGGTCCCTTCGAACTCCCGAGAAATCTGACCCTAGTCGCTGATCCTAAGCAAGACGTATCGGCCGCTTGGGAGTATACGGATTTTCGCACGACGGAGATTTGGGAGTATAGGAATCATATTTATTGAAATCGCTATCCGCGTAATTTCCGGACAGATCCGGACACCATCAGGTGTGACGCTGCGGTTAGGGAGATCTCGAAGCCTGGATCGGAACCGGGTTTCCGGGAAACAAAGACCTGTATACATTATTGAAATTATGATCCGCGATTTCCCGATCGTGATCCGGACCACCACGGTACGACGCGTCGAGATCCTATAAAGTTCTGGATCGAAACTGCTCGGAACAAAAGACTCATATTGAATCGCTGACACGCGATTTCCGATCGATCCGGATCATTCATCAGTAGACGCTGTCGAGATCCCGTAGGGCCCGGTGATCTGGAAATCGGGTTTTCAAGATATGAAATCTGGTCACCGAATCGACGCATGGATATCCCGGAATGGACGAAGGAAGGTGGGGACTACTAGAGTTAGAGGAAGGATGCGTCCATCATCCGGGAAGAGCTCTGAAACCCAGAGAAAATCCCGCAGATATCATAGCCGTCCATCCGTGAGACTGGTGGTTACCATCGAGAACCATCGACGATCGGCCCATCGAAAATCATCAGCTCCGAGGGCCATGAGGAGAAATCCGTGGACATCATAAGTCCCGAAACCCCGGTGAATCAATCCGCCGTCCGGCTCAATGGTGACAAAGTGGCAGCGATCTACTACCGTGAAGCCTTGTTCCATCTGAGTTGATGGTAAGGAAATTAGTGCGAACAGAAATCGCGATCCGGCGATTTCCCGAATCGACCAGAACCGTTGATCAGGACAAGGACACATGGCGTGAGATCCCAAAGAGTCAAATTCAGAAATTTGGGGTTTTTTGCTCAAAAAGGAATTGTTGAAATAGAAATCACGATTTTGCAATACCCGATAGAATGACACGAGGCAGCGGTGACGTGGAGGAGAGAGAGAGCTCACACGTGGATCGGAGATCGGCATTTCGAGATTCTCAGAGACGAGAAAATCACGCCGAGAATCAATAACCCCCAAACCTTAATTTAATTAATCCTAACACCTCTAAAACTTCACTGGCGATTTAATTAATGATTGTTTAAATAAGACTTGATTATATCGCAAAATCCGAGATCACGGATTCGGGGTTCAGTATGCGCCAAATGTTTGTTGTGGGAAGACCTGAATCCCGACAGGGTGTTACAAGGGCACAGTCGTGGGGTCCGGTCATATAGACCCAGGTATTTCCAGTAGGGGCTAGCCCTTAGAAACGGAGCTTATCGAAATATCGGGGATCGGGATTCTTTGAGGACAGAGGTTTGTGACAACGAAATCCGCTAAACCCCGAAACCCCGAAGAGAAGGCCTATAGGAACAAAATGTGATGGACGAAAAGATAACTAAGCTACCGAGGTAACTATACAAAACTCTTTCCATCGATGATCTGTGGGATTCGAGAGGATTGTGTGGACTCCTCGACATCAAGAATCCTCCAAAACCTAACTCCGAGCATTGAGCCAGGGATCGGGTGACTTGCAAGTGCAGGCTCTCGAGATTTCATTCCAGGGAGATTAATCCAAAAAATTTGAATCACGATAGTGGCGTGCTTGGCACCCATATTAAAAGGAAAAGTTCCTGCACCAAGGAAAGAGCTGGTGGTGCACATACCTCCATATTCATCAATTTCAACTTTCCACGAGGTCGGAAAAAAATGAATTTTTGTGCAATTATGGAATGTGATAAATGTATTTAATATGTGTGAAGGCTGTGGACATGGGTGACTCTAAACAAGATTTGTTTGCACTCGTGAGTAAATTGTCACATGATTTGGGGTGGGAATCTTAAAAAAGAATCGAGGACTATTTAAGCCAAAATAAGAGCACATGTGGAGGATACCATCTGCACAATTTGGTGCATCTAAAAAATGTTCAAAATTGACTACCCCCAAGTCATCATCATAATGTATTTAAGGTTCATATAAAGGAGACATAATAAACCTTTAAAGAACCATGTAATGTATTGCACTCGATACTTGTGAAGTAATAGAGTCACGATAAAGCATATGGAGTCATGATAATTATAAACGAAGATACATGAAGGAAATAATAGAGTTTGAGTCGAGTCGACTTATAGTAAAAAAGAAAGGAATTTGAATTGACCATTAGAGGAAGAGAGTCGAGTTGACTCATGTGTTAGTCTAGTCGAGTTTGCAATTAAGTCTTGGAAAAGAAAAAGAAAAAACTATGCAGGTTGATTGATTATATATTTAAGACAATTGAGTTGAGACAAAAAACAGGGGGTTAAATGTGAGTCTTCAAAGATAGGGGATCCCCTCCGCCATTATAATATAAGTCGGTCCTTAGCCGACAAGATTAGTCTCTCACTGACTTCGGTTGATACCTAGTCGATGACATGAAGCTAAGCCCTGCGCAGGCAAACTCTATGTATTTGTGTTTTACTAAGTGTTGGAGTCATAATTAAGTCATAGTCAGTCATCCTTCATGTAATGTAAAAATGAAAGACTCCATACATTTCCAGAGAATTGAAGCAACACAACCATGTTAAAAAGCAGCAACCCGACACACACGCGGAGCATATGAGTATGAATCGGTCGAGTGAGCATAACACTTACAGAGAGAATTCATGATGAGCAGCAGTTGAAGGCATTCAAGAGAGATATTTTATACACACATGGAGCATTTATGAAAAGAGGATGGAAATTAAACTAAACCCCTTGGTACAAGAATTATAGAACAATTCATGAAAGAAGCAAAATGTTTGGTTGATGATGTAGACCCTCTTCGATCCCATATCTAGAATCCTCCAAGAGTGATAGATTGACAGAGCGCATGAGCAGTCTAGGTCTGAATTGAGCGACCGACTTGGAAATAGAAGCAGCTGGGGCGACTCTTGAAAAAAATCACAATTGATAGAGGTAAGCAGAACATGGAGATCAAGGAGGTGGACCTGTCATATGGCTACTTGGAGCACTTGAACTTGGGACTTGGATGCATGCTTACTCGGGACAAGCAAAGAATTGAGTGTGGGGGAGAAATTATAGGGGATTCTTAGGCCTTTGTCATCATACATTAGAGTTAATACATAAATGTATGTAATAAAGATGATAAACCCAAGTAAAGATATGTAACAAATGGTAAATGAATAAAAGAACCAAACTAATGATTAGTTGGAGCGGGTACAACCACTCCAACCATTTATCCTATGTATTTATACTCATGAATAAGGAATACATGATGGATTGGTTAACCTTCATAATTAGTCTCTTCTTTCGTGAGTATGTGTGTGTTGTGCTTCAATGTAGTATCTCTCTGAATATCGTTGTAATCTACAAGATTGCAACACCCCTCCATGTTTTATGCTACATGAAATGAATCCCTCGTTGTTTTATGATCTCAATTGACACATCACATACAAGCACTAAACAAAACCAAATTCCCCCATAACCACTCATCACAAGCCCTAAACCTAGAAGTGGATGCCATAAATAATTAATAGCCTTAACAAACTATTTTTTTAAAAACAATGGGCAATTTGTTAGGGTCATACCCTAACCTACCTACTTTAGACTAACTAGGAGTTAGTTAATCGTTGTATGCTATCAACCTCTTTGAACAAGGCCTGTTGGATAATAGTGGGTAGTTTTTTAATGTAAAAGGGTCCACTTTATAAGGCCCACTAGGTAGTTGATACACATTAGTGATGGGATCATAAGTAGTTAGGATTTTTGCTATGGAAAAGTTATTTAAAGAGATAGGAGACTATGAAATGTTTTCCTTGTGTTATGTATTTAGAGATTTTCTCAATGAAAGGTCGCCCCACCTTCAGAGGCAAGTGAACATTGTTTTCCTTTTTTGCATTATCATGCAAGGATATATTTTATATATTTCATCTTATTGTATCTTTTTTTTTGTGATTTTGCAGTTATATTCCCTATATACTTGGTTGTGTTTCAATTTCAAGGGTCAAGGAACACTACAAGTGATATCAGAGCTCTTTCCTGAGCCAACATACCTTTGAATTTTAGTATAATTTGTCTTCAAGCTAGAGACATGTTCCAATGTCTTTAAATAACACAATGATTTGTCATTCCGCTGGTAAAATTGTGGTTGGGGGAAGAATACATGTAAGAAATACAAGTGAAATAGCTTTGTTGGAAACCTTTGTAACCCTTGTCTGTACCCCTTCGAGTGGTATCTCATAAGACAACACTTATATACAAAATCTCACTTTCACGTACCTTCTGGTATATCGAGAGCCCCCGGGGTATACATGAAACCAACGATAGATCAACCAATTTTCCGTCTTATTGCTATAGTACACCAAGAACAACAATTGGGGAGATCACTCTCTAGTACCTAGATAGTCAGGTTGCATGACTAAGGGCACAATTGAGTACTACTATTGGACCTCACAAGTATATCATAGAGCTATAACACTTGACACTCCTCCATCTCTAAGACTCTGCAAACCCTAGCTTTTGTAATCAACCAACACAATTCATACATCTTTGCATTCATAAGCAATTTGACGATTCTATCATCACAATAATAATCGACTGGGAGTAATACTCCCTTAAAGAGTAGTACATGGAAAACAAATATGGGTCCCTTTGATGGGTTGACATGAACAAATTTGATGGGTCCAATCCCTCATGATGGGTTACCCAAATGGAACATTATTTATCTATCCATGGAATTATTGATGACCCACGCAAAATACAAGTCAGGGTCTTGTATTTGGATGCCAAATGTTGGTACTGGTGGCAATGGTACAAGAAGGCTTATAAATGCTACATTGCATGAACCCAGTTTGTGTAAGTACTTTATGCTTATTTTGAACGTGACACTCACCATTTGGGACACCTGAAAAAATTACACCAAACCAACATAGTGATGGAATATATTACCACCTTTGAGAAATTGGAAATACACACAAAGGGCCAATATAATTTATTTTTTTAAGAATGTTTCATCAATGGTCTCAGTGAAGCAATTTGAGCACACGACATGATGTAGTGCCCAAAACATGGTCGGAAGCATGTGACATAAATAAATAAGTTGAGATGGTAATCAATGCACAAACTAAGAGACATTTATTCACTACTCACCCTAGCACCCCTGTGGTGACTACCCCTCACTCATCCAACTCACTACTAGTCCACATCCTCGATTTATCTCCCGAAGAGATGGAAGAACATGAACACCTTCGTCTTTTCTATAATTTTCATGAGTGATATTTCAAAGAGCATAAATGTAAAGAACATAAATTATTTCAAACGAATGTATCTCCACATGACTACTCAGAGGACAATCCTATTGAAGATAATCTTGAACCAACTTTGGAACACATCACCCCTCCAGTGGAAGATGAAGCCCTGTTGAAATCTCCTTGCAAGGAACTCCAAATTCTTCTCCATGCCCTATAAGGTTTCTCGACACCCCAAACCTTGAAATTGATTAGCTACATCAAGAATTGCAAAGTGATTGTGTTGATTGATGGTGCCAATGCCCATAATTTTATCCATAGGAGAGTGGCACAAGACACCAATTTTTATGTATATCCCATATCTAGTTTTCAAATTATGATTTCCAATGGTGGTATAATGAAATGTGGGGGATGATGTGAAAATGTGAAACTACAAATTGGTGAGTATCGTCTCAAAATTCACATGTTTGCTATTGAAATGGGCAGTTGTGATATAGTTGTCGGGGTAGAATGGTTACGCACTTTGGGACTAGTCACCATGGATTTCAAAGAATTACACACAAGATTCATGCATGAAGGGTAGAAACGTACCTTCAAGGGGCTTACATATGGTTCCTGTTGGAACCCAAAGTTTTGGGTTAATCTTGCACGTGCGCGCACAAACGAAGTTGTGCGCGCTTATTTCAAGTTTTGTGCACGCTCATTCCAATTTTGCATGTAACTAAGATAATGTGTAGAGAATGACAAAAAGTGCACACAGGGCTGAGTTTTGATATTGTGCGACGAGCTTGAAGTCTACCAAGTGCGCATCGGCTCGAGTTTTGACAGTTTCATTGGAAATCAAGAAGATGCATGCTAGAATCAAGAAAGGAATCATCTGGAAATCTTCTTGAATGATTACTACCATCAGTACAAGGGAACGTGGAACTGACAAAAGATGAGCTAGAGAGGTAGTTAATATTGCCCCGATTCCATAAAGGCTACGTGGAGTGCATGCAGGTGCCAGAAGCGTGCAAGGCAGTTTGTCAATAGAACAAGTGGAGAAGAGCAGAAAGAGATAGAGCTCCCAAGCAAAGAAAGCTATAAAAGGAAGCAATGACAACAAAAATAGATTTAGATACTCACTTAGAGGATTGATTGAGTTATCGGTTGTTGTGTGTCGAGCTCTCTCTTGCCCATTGTAGTATTGTAATGTGATAATGCTTTTGAATATAAGTTTGAGTATGTCATATGTCTGAGGTGTAAAAGGATGTGTATGGAACAACTTCTTGTAATTATGGGGAACTATCTAAAGTGGACATGATACTCTGTTGTTGTCAAATATAGTTTGCTTAATACATGGTTGTGTTCAAATGGAATGGAAGGAATAATAAAGTTGCAACAGCTTTGATCTATCGTGTGTCACTCACGTGTTATTTGGATATGTGTGTGTATTGTTTTACATGTTAATAATAGTAAGTTGTTGTTAATGGAGTGTACAAATGTCATCTCGAATAGATCCCTTTATATTTATCCCTTCATCTCTACCAAGACCAAATGGTCTATGTGATCCTCGCTACGTGTTGGGTGAGACCTTCTTCGGCCTTGGCTAAAGATTGATATGTCGATGCTTTGGGGGTTTTGTTGTTCAACTCTAGATGAACCCTTGGTCTAAACTCCTTAGCGTTAGGAAGGATGCGTGCAAGCATGAAATGACCCAACCCATGTTTCTGTTGTCAGGACCTCGAAGACTTCTATTGGAGGATGAAGGCAAGAGATGAGGTGTTATCCAGCTCGGGAGGAAATTCAAGATTGGCTAACGACAAAGAAGCATGAGTTTTCCCTGTGAGAAACTCAAGGTTCGAGAATGAATGTGAAGAGATGGAAAGATAGGTATCTTTATATTGATATGCATGGAAATTTCTTTGTTGAATTCCCCTGTTTTTTGTATGAATGGATGAAAAGACAAACTGCTACCAAATCTACCTTGTGGCCTTTATAACCAGTGGTTTGGGATCAAATCACACTTGATAGACTAAAAGTGTTGGATAGTAAGTGTTACAGGAGAATCCCCCTGCAGACAAGTGGATTCCCTCTTGGGCTCTAGACTCCTAAGACCAAGACAAAAAGAGTGCTAACGTTGGCCACTGACATCCTTTTAAATCTAGTTAAACTAAAGTATAGAGAAGAGGAAGAAAGGAGTACCTTTTTAATGATGTTTGTCCTCGCACAGTCCGAGTTGACCTTTGATCCCCAAGTTCCTCGATGAATCCTACAATCAAAACAAAGACAAAACAAACTTCCTATTCTATTAAGATTAGCTTGAAACCAGATCTATCTAATAGAGACAAGTTCATGTAGAATAAACACAACCTTGAAAGAAACAGGCCAAGCACATATGTATATTAATGAAAACAAAGCAAAGTGCTTACAACCATGATGTAGATGCAGCAGCTTCGCCAAGCTCTCCTTGTCCAACCCTTTGCTCAAGTAATCCACACAAAATGATGATGCTTCAATGATAAATCTCCCATATGAGATCATAAGTTTGATGCCTTCAATGTCTCCCTCTTTCACCATGAGGAGGCCTCCTTATATAAGCTTAGAGAGGCCTAACAACTTAAGAGATTCTTAGGATAGGTTTAGGATCATTCTCCTTCAGTTTTGGATCTTCCCTAAGATCGAGCCTTGACCTCAGATCTGAATCCAACCAACTCCAGATATGAGGGGATTCTTCCCTGATTTTCCTCAACAGTCAAAAATTCGCTCAAAAAAGGCCAGCGCTTTTGCAAAATGGGGCATGGAGCATTGGAACGCTCCCCCAAAAGAGGGTATAGAGAGTTGGCACTCCCTGACAGTGTATACGGGAGCGTTGCCTTCCAAAAATGATTTTTGAGTGGTTGTTTCCATGGCAAAAGACTTGTACTCTCTGTCAAATGATTTCTCCTCTTCAAAACTAGTCTTTTGAGGTGTCTTTTGTGTGTTCTTGATAATGTCATCCAAGACACGACATAGGCAAGATGACAGTATGATTTTGCGACACTTGTGGCCAAAATGTGACACTTGCGACATTGGTAATGACGACACTAGGCCATCATTGTAATGAGTAATTTTGATGTGTAACATATTACCCCCCAAAGTGCGAAGTCAGAAGATGGGAACTGATGACTGGAGTACTTTGTAGACTTTTCGAGCAAGGGTATGGACTTAGAGAACCCGAAAGAAGCTGCACACAACCATCAAACAAATATTATGACATGTTTCAAACCCAAGGTAGGCATACCTATGCTTGAGTGATAAAGAATTTCAAGGTATGGCCGCCATAAAATACACTACAGATCCATAATTATATTGACAAAAAGGTATAGCCACTGAAGATACAATGTGGATCTATACTCCTATGACCTGAACTGATCATAGACATGAAGAATACACAGTGGATCTACAAAATGACAAGACATAGCCACGACCAATACAAAGTGAATCTATGTGACAGTATGTGTGTCAATGTTCAAAAGAAACTCCATCGCAACCTGGGCAAAGTACATATAAGAGTGATGACTCAACCCAGGGTCTTCTTACCGATCCCAATGTAGTACGAATCTAACCATGTGAATGGATGTCTCGATGTCGAACATGGCATAAACCACTTGATTATCGGTCAATGAGGTAAATCGTTAACAAGCGCGAGGGAAATCCCCATTGATGTCAATGATTCCCAAGGTACTCTAGTACATTCCAACGAATGTGAATGGATGAGTTGAAGTCGAACATCCTTGGAATCATCCGATCAGAGGTCAATGATGTAAACCCATTGTTGGACACAAGGAGGCCTTCCATTAAGGCATGCATGTCCCAAGGTACTAACTGGTTTCTAAGTCTAGTTCCCAGATAATGTGTTGAAGTCGACAGGAACAGACTCGTTGAAGGATGGCCTTGATGTATCCCCCATCAACGACACGAAACTAACACAGAGATGTAAATTGGTGGACCAAATGAACATGGACTGACACGGGTATTGAAAGAAGAAAAATTTTATGCTTGACTCTCGAGGCAGATACTTCCCTTGAACACTGAGGCACAATAGCAGAAACATGACATGGACCAAAACACAATGACGCAATGGATACGATGACTTTCATCGGGTGACCCAAAGAAGTAAGAAAACTTAGAGGATTGGTTCAGTGCAGAGGTTAGATGGATTAAAATGCGTTCAAAGACAAAGTGTCGTGTTCAAGGGTGACTCTAAGAGTTACTAGTAATGTTTTCAAAAACTGTTTGGCTTGCTTCTTTCAATTTTTCCCCCATCCAGATAGACAAGTACCTCTTTTGGATTTAACGAGCTCGAGGAGGGTAACACATGCTCGATATAACTCACCTTCGATAAGTCCCTCTTCCTTTATTTAACGAACTGGAAGAAGTAAGGGTTCGACCCCGTATGGGCGCTTCAATGTATGATTGTTTAATGAGTCCAGAGAAGGTAAACTCAGTGGTTTTTCATATTTAGAGAGTCTGAAAATTACTTAAAGACGACTCCAGTGTTGTCCTTTTTCGTAATGTTAGTCTGACGAGGCCGAAAAAGAGAAAAATTATCACTCAAGAGGCGCCCTTTCAAACCTTTTAACGAGTGGGAAAGGAAGCAAGATCACTCGACAATCTTTTCATGTTTAGAGAGTCTGAAAAGAGCTTAAAGACGACTCCAGGGGGTTCCTTTTTCGTGTATCCATGCGAGTCTGAAAAAGAGATAAAAGTGTACTCGGTGTGTTCTTATGTTTTTCCAAGCGTGAGAACGAACTAAGACTATGCTCGTTAATGTGACAAGATGAAAATCAAACAAAACTGCTCTGAAAACTGTCAATAATGTCAAAATTTCATGCCAACGTATTAATAAGGCCTCCAAAATATTTCTCAAAAACCCAAAATAACTATGCCTTGGCAAAAATGAAATTTCTAATAGTAAAATGGGGTAAAAATGTCTTTTACCATTTCATTTGTGCAAAGATTTGTAGCAATGGAGAATTTGAGCTTTGGAGGGTGAATCTTGCTTTGTTCGGTGCTGGAGCTACGGTCAGTTATTTCTGTCGCCGTCTGGATCAGGTTGGTGCTCTTCTTCCTCTCTTCAATTTACACGATTAAATTTTTTTTTTAAGGCAATGACTAGGTTTTTAAAAATGATGCCATGGGTTGTCTCAAGCGCCCAAAAGGGCTCAACTCTCCTCTAGAATTATAGGGGGAGTGTTGCCCGATTTTGTAAGTGCCCCTACAAGCTAATAAGGGAGCGCCAACGCTTTGATGTGAGAGTGAGAAGGGCACTGACCGAAATGCACAAGGAAAAAATGGCCAAAAATGCCAGTACTCCTCTAATGTGAAAAGGGGGGCGTTATATTTTTCCATAATGCCCTGGTGGCCATCTTAAGGGAGTGTTGACACCCTGGTGTGCGTGTATAGGGGGCGTTGGCCTCATAAAAAGAGCAAAAATGTTTTTTAAAGTTTTTTGTTGCCCAATAATTGTCGAAAAAGCGTGACCAATGACTTTTGGTTGTTGATGATTGTAGGTAAACTCGGCAAAATTCATGATCGAGTGGAAAGAAAGAGAGCGCGAACTGGATGATGTGGTCGCCTTGCAAAGTCCATGATCAAGGGTCGCCTTGAGGAATTGTGGTCTCCTCAAATTATTCAAAATGCAAACGATGAAGAAAGAGATTCTTCTTCTCGAGTATATGATCAGGCTATGGAACGTTGCAGAGCAAGGGTTCCAAATTGGAACACAACTTCTTACCATTGAGTTGGAAGATGTGTACTTCCTAACCAGCCTCTCAAAGAGAGGGGCCCCCGTTATTTTATCCAGACAGAGGGCACTTCCCATGCTTGTAGATGAGTACTCAGCAAACCATTGTGTCCCAGGATCGAGATTAGTGGAAGGTAGAATCACAATCAAAGACATCAGGGATTTACCTCTTCGGTCCATTCTATTTTCCATTACAAGTATAGCGGGAAGTACCAGCTCGCACTTAGTTTCAAGATCACGGGTGGCCTATGGTTTATAGTGTCTAGAGCCAACATTGTTTAACTGGAGTGCAGGGTTCCTTCGGAATGTGAAGGAGCAGATTACGAGATGCAGAGCAGGGAAGCATAAGTAGTTCAGATATGGTTCATTCTTGGTTTCGTTCTTCTTAGAACACATTGCTTAAATGCAACCTCATATTGCATTAGCAGTACGGCCAGTGGGAGAACCACGTATGGAGCGATGGACTAGCCTGTCTCCGAGACTAAGCTCAAAGTCAGAGTTCAAGTTCACCGGTGATTTCTTTACTTGGTTGGGATGCCAGTTGATCGTGATAGAATATTTCCCATACACCGGAGTAGATTTATGGGGAAGCATGGACTTGGTTCTTCCAGAAGGGGAGGACTGGGACGTGTTAGGTAAGAAACTAAAAATGATCTTGTCAAGTGTTTTTTTATTTTAAAACTTATATAATTTTTTGGGGTACGTAGAAGAGCTTTTAACAGATGTATCGTTTCATCATGCAGACAGGGGAGCAACACGTCAGGAAGAGATACTAGGATTGGGGCGCCACGGGGATGCTCATATAGCAGTGGATCATGAGGTAGAGGCAGGG
Source organism: Picea sitchensis (assembly GCA_010110895.2). Lineage (NCBI taxonomy): Eukaryota > Viridiplantae > Streptophyta > Pinopsida > Pinales > Pinaceae > Picea > Picea sitchensis. The sequence goes on along the minus strand of SNQJ01S0085304.1, from coordinate 41,573 downwards.
GGTCTCCGAGAGGTGGAGGCAAACCTTTGTGGTCTCATGATGGGTATCCCTCCTCTTGAGAGGGAGGACATACCCTTGCACTTGCAGAGACACACAGTGGGAGTCCCTAAGAGTATTAACTCTTTACTGAGATGAGTAGCCCGTGCGGTGGTGTGCTACTTAGAGCACAATGTGATGTGGGAGGACTAGGACCTCACTGATATTTTTGTATAGTCTTTGTGACGATGTTAGGGGCACGAGGACCCAACATTTTTCCCTTCAATGTACTTTTTTGATGTAATCAAACTTTTTCTGTCACGCTGTATATATATACAATTCTGTGTTTTTATGGTGTCTAAATGATGTTTTTAATGTGATGTGTTTTATTTTACATGTGATTTATGATTTATTTCCTTTATGAAACCTTATCTATGTGTGACATACCGATCCATGATGTAATTGGATAACGAATCCGAAATGGTATTAAGTTCTCTTGGTATGTGTCTGTATTCGATAAAATCAAACATTCGTTCAACATGAGGAACGCATAAGTGGAGACGTAATAGGATAGGATTGTGAATAGCATAGATTCGATTAAGTTGCCAGACCACGAGTTGAGAGTCTAGGTTAACGATCATATGAGAAACACATAGGGAGGAGGCTTCGGTTAAAAGTTCAATGACAGCATGATATTCTGCCATGTTGTTAGTTGTCGATCCTAAGCAAATACCTCCTGAACTCACCAACTCATCAGAGTGGTAAATGACCCAAGCTGCAAAAGCAACGTTATGGGTGTGTCGACTAGCGCCATCCGCAAACCCAACAAAGATAGGAAAGGAAGATGTCATGTGCGCATGAAAACACAAGACACAGTATAAGAGGCTAAGGCAAAAAATCGAGCACGCAAAAGAAAAAGACACACCAAACTAAAATACAATAGTGTACAAAGCACGCATGCTAGATGTTCTATGCATAGTACTTATTAAGGTAAAGCCCGTTTCGGGGTTCACCCAGGGAGATTTCGTCGTAGTCAACTAGCTCATGGGCGCCTCTATGTAAAACACGTTTCATGATGTAAGGACCATGCCACAAAGGTTCTAACTTACCTGTCCCTAGCTTATCATGAGCTTGGTCATAAACGAGGACTAGGTCTCCTTCTGCAAAAGTACGAGGGTGGACAGATTTATTGTATTGATTCTTGATTCTCTTTTGATACGTCTCGGTAACGAGAATGGCATCACGACGTGTTTCATCCAACCTGGTTAGGTGTAAGAAGCATTCTTCTTCGGCAGAAGTATGAGGCAAGAGTTCTACTTTGAGTTTCAACAAGGGAATTCCGCACTCGATTGGTAAAACAACTTCTATGCCATATACTAACTGGTAAGAAGTGAATCCAGTAGCAGTTTTTACTGAAGTACGGTAAGCCCAGAGAGCGAAGAAAAGTTGTAGATGCCAAGATGTCTTGTTTACCCCTACCATAAGTTGAATCATGGTTTTAAGGACCTTGTTGATGGCTTCAACTTGTCCATTTTCTTAAGGATAGTACGGGGATGAGTTCTCATGGCAAAAACCCAACTTGGCATGCAACTCACTCATCATCTGGTTTTGAAAGCGTGAACCATGATTAGTGACAATGGCTTGTGGAACACCAAAGCGAGTGATGATGTTGTTGAAGAAGAAAAGAGTTGTAGTACGACCATCATTCAGAAAGGTAGGCATAGCCTCAGCCCATTTTGTGAAGTAATCGACGACGACGATGATGTAATCGTGCCCCACGACTGAGGTAGGCTTACACTGCATGAAATCAATGCCCCATTTGGCAAAGGGGTTGATGGCAATAATGGGATGCAGCGGAGCGGGGTGGGTGGGTGCCTTTTTGTGAAAAACTTGGCAGGGTGGGCATTTTTTGACTGCCTCAATACAATCTTTGAAAATAGAGGGCCAAAAGTAGCCGACACGTAAGATTTTCAGAGCTGTATCCATCCCAGAAAGATGAGCGCCACGGGCTCCAAGGTGACAGTCATTGAGAATGCGTTCAGCCTCTTCATGAGTCAAACATCGTCATAGGAGAGTATCAATACCACGACGATACAAAGTGTCACCGATGATAAGGTAGCAGCGAGAATGATGGCGAATACGATGACGCTCTTCACGAGAGATATCGAACTGAAAACATTGGTTCTTGAGATAAAGAAGGATGTCTCCATACTAAGGATTAGACATGATGATGAGGAACAGAGTCTCATCGGGGAGAGAATCTATGGGCTCAGTGTCGTCATCAGCATGGGGAAGGTCGCAGATAAGCTCCGCAAACACCAAGGATTTTTTTCTTTGGACTTAGCAAATTCGAGATCGAATTCCTGAAGGATGACGATCCATTTAGAATATTTGCCCCCAAGAACTTGACGTGTCAGAATGTGATACATGGGGTTAGAGTCCGCGACGACTGTGGTGGTGCGTGGAAAAATGTAACAATGAAATCTCTGGATAGCGATGACGGCTGCCAGAGCCAACTTTTCAACATGTGAATATCGGAGCTCTGGACCAGATAGACTTTTGCTCAAATAATATATCATGTGTTCCCCACCAATAGGGTCCTCTTGAACTAACACCATAACAATAGTGGAAGTAGAGGCTGCTAAGTAAAGGATATAGTCCTGCATATAACTCGAAGGATGCAATAGAGGTGCATTGGTCAATGCATGCTTAAGAGCAGCAAAAGATTGTTGAGCAGTGTCATCCCAGATGAAAGGGGCATCTTTCTACAACAATTACATAAATCCTTTGGTAATCTCAGTGTAGTACAAATGAAACTACGAAGAAAGTTTGCTTTCCCCTGCAAACTTTGGAGTTGTTTCAAATTATTAGGTGGAGGTAAAGCAAGGATAGCCTTAATTTTTAAGGGATCCACCTGAATCTCATCCTTGGAAACAACAAAGCCGAGGAGTCGACCTGATTCGACAACAAAGATACACTTATGTGGGTTCAAACGAATGCGATAGAACCGGTATCGAAGAAAAATAGTCCATAGATGACCAAAATGGTCCGATCGACGTGATGAATGGGTAGGTAAATCGTCGAGGTAAGGCTCTGCAATATGTTTGATATAGTGGAAAGCATATGACATGGCCCTCTGGAATGTAGCACCAACATTTTTTAGGCCAAACGGTAGTTTCCAATAGGCAAAAGTTCCCCATGGGCAGATGAAGGTTGTCTTATGCTGATCAACAGGTAAAATGTCATTCTGGTTGTACCCCGAGAAACCATCCGTGAAAGAGAAAATCATGCTACTTGTGCAATTATCAATGATCTGGTCGATGAAGGTCGTAGGGTAGTTGTCTTTCGAACAAGCCTTATTGAGGTCCCTATAATCAACGCAGACATGAATGTTCCCTTGCTTCTTAGTAACCAAAACAATGTTTGAAACCCATTCCGTCAAAGGGACGGGATAAATGAAGCTTGATTTCAATAATTTCTCAACTTCTGCCTTAATAGTTGCAGTCTTCTTAGGATGGACCGGGTGGAGTTTCTGTCGAACAGGTTTTACACCTAGGTAGGTTTTAATCTCATGCACAATGATCGAAGGATCGATCCCTGGCATTTCCTCGTAGCTCCAAGCGAAGACATCGCATAATTCTTTAAATAAAGAGGTATAAGAAACCACTTCCTCAGGTGAACAATTAACACCGAGATTAATATTTTCCACGGCACTTTCCTTGATCGAAATGTCAATAATGACCGTAGAGGTAATGTTGCCTAAATTCCCCTCAGAAATAGTATCTTGTGTAAGTATGGNAATCTCATGCACAATGATCGAAGGATCGATCCCTGGCATTTCCTCGTAGCTCCAAGCGAAGACATCGCATAATTCTTTAAATAAAGAGGTATAAGAAACCACTTCCTCAGGTGAACAATTAACACCGAGATTAATATTTTCCATGGCACTTTCCTTGGTCGAAATGTCAATAATGACCGTAGAGGTAATGTTGCCTAAATTCCCCTCAGAAATAGTATCTTGTGTAAGTATGGGTGATTGTGGAAAGTTGACAACATCAGGGGGGGGGCGGGGGGGGAAGATAGAGTGTATATCTTCTTGTATTTCTTCAAGAGGTGGAAGAAAAGAGGATCGATGATGGTTACCATCCTAAGGTACATCGTCAATGCTAAGCATTTCCATAATAGATTCATTGGATGGAAAGATTTGAGAAATGTAGTCAAAAGCACACGTCACAGAATTTAACCAAGATGGCATCGAGTAGGTGCCGGGTGCCAAGAGATGTTGGTCATCCGAAGAGGGAGAGGCTGATTGAATAGCAACATATAAAGCCTCAGCTGGACTAAGTGGCATGGTCTCACCTAGTGCATCGAACTCTAGAGGACTAGGTACAATCCAGGGATCAGATGATTCCAAAGACTAATAAGTCGTAGTCGAAATCATATTGACTGTGGCAATATGATGCGTGGTAGGAGGGAGTGGTGTAGGGAAGGTACCCATAAGGGTGGAATCTTTAACAAGCCTACAACAACACTTTCATACGTGATCTTGTGATCTCCCAAGAATGGAATATTGTTGGTAGCGCGAGCGCGAGCGTCGAGTGTACAAAAATCTAAATAATCGACAGTGACAATTTTGCCCTGATGAGGAAATTGTACACATCGAAACACTGAAGAAGCAATGACAGTCATAGCATAAAACCAACTTCTTCCAAGTAACAAGTTGTAATTGAGGGGAGCATCGACCACCTCGACATCAACGGTGATGGTTTTTCCGCCCAACTAGATGGACAGGAACTGCAAGAGTCCATGGGGATGAAAACCTTACCCATTGAATGTGCGCAACATCGTTGGGAATTTGTTAAGTGCAGGTGATTTAAAACCTTTCCAACATGCTAAATACATGACATAAGTAGAGGCTCCCTCATCCAAGATGGTACTATGAATTTGTTGATTGAGAACAACAACATCAATTTGGAAAGCAAGTTGGTGAGAGAGTCGACGTAAAATTGTCTAGGTTAAACATGATATTGTTGGATGACTCAGGATCAAAAGTGCCAATAGAAGCCAAGAGCATTCTACGTTGACTAGGGTAGTGTTGTAGAACTTCTAACATAGACATAGCACACGGTGCTTGAGACAAATCTTCAACAATGTTGTAGTTTTGGGTGGCACGTCAACTAGGATTAAAGGTAGACTTACGGATAGTGCTCTTAGGAGGGCGTAATATAGAATCGAACGTAGGTTTCTCGATCTGAAGTGATCTAGACGGAGGACTAATGGAGGATGGTGATGGATTTGGTAAAGTACCGTTAGTGACCTTTCCTTTGTCAGGTTTAACCGACGTGTCGTAGGTCATAGAGTGGGTGGTTAGATCAATCACGTTAAATAGATAAATATGGGCACTTGTCGAGGCTTCATCATGAGAAGGGTGGCTAGAACTGCCCCTTGGATAGGGGGTTTGAGCAACCATAGATTGTTATTGAGGAAAAGGCTGGATAAGCACGGCGGGTTGGGAATTCCCCTTAAAAAGTTTGGCCACTTCATTGCGATGTGGATAGTCTTGAGTGTAGTGATCGTCACCACAAATAAGACCTGGGAATTTCGGCTTCTGCTATGGTTGCTTTTCGGTAGCAGGTGCAGGAGTTTGAGTTTTGGGTTGTTCATTGTTATTATTCTTCTTTGGTTTACTTTTTGTCTTCTTCTTACCTCCGAATTGTTGTGAAGGGGTATATTGAACTGCATTCACCTCAGAGATTTGAGTTTGGGGGAAGGTAGAGGAGAGTGCGGTCGAACTAGGAGTGGATGTCAAAGCAGATCGATTTGTTGTTCCAGTAGACTGGGAAGGAGATTGGGTTTTGATAGAGCCGATAACTCCATCCTCATGTGACATGGATGACGGTTTAGATGGATCGATATTTGTATGGGTATCATTTGGGATCAAATCATACAAAGTACCAGATTGGGAATAAACCAAATCTAAGTACTGCGTCTGAGCAATGGCCTCTTCCTCGATGACTACACCACCCATGGCGTCATCACAAGCAATCGAGGGTAACAATGATTTAGTAAACCATTCCGCTAGTAACTGGTCAGGAATGATTGCTTTGATCAACCTTCGTCGTTGTCTCCACTCATGAATATGATCGGAGATATGCACAGAGTTAGTCTGACGAAGGGAGGTCAAGAGTTCGGTACCCGTCTCGTATCGAATGGGTAGTTGAAAGTGCGTGAGAAAGGACATGGCAAGGGAGTTGAAATCTTGGAAAGGACCACGTGGAAGTTCGATATACCACTTGGCTGCTAAGCCTATAAGTGTTCGCTGAAAAAAGATGTAAACAAATAGAATTGTCCACTAAAGAGTTCTATGAACACCATAAATCGAAAGTCATCACATGATTGTTCGGGTTTTCTCCAGCTTTAGCGTCAAATTTTGGAATATCGGAAGGTAATTTAGCAGGGATGACTGGCCAAAAAGGATAATGCAATATAGGATCATTGGTTAACCGAGACAAGTCTGGGAGATCCAGAGTCATGAGAAATGGTAGTTGTCGGTTAATGTGAGGATGATACTGGGGCGACATAGGGACACCAGTAGGACCGTAAACTGGGTTAGGTGGATAATTATATCCAGTAGGTCCTCCTACATTCGGTTGTTGTAAACCAGTATAACCAAGATTTGATGATGGTTGAGAAACCTGTGGATATGGAGGATAACCTGATGGGTTCCGAGGATTATAAGTTGGTTGCTAGGATTTCTCATGAGGGGGATAAACATTTTGTCCATAAGGAGGATAAGGTTGTTGTTGTCCTCGAGGATGTTTCCCCCTAGGGAATAGTGGATTTCCTGTAAAAGGAATGTGACAAGGATTTGGTGTCACACTCTGTCCATACAACGGGTTAGGGACTCCAGTCTGGGATTGCCCCCCAAGCTAAGATTGTGTCCCCATTTGAGTTTGACTCCCAAATGGAGGTTCCCCCCAGCGTGATGTTGAGCGCCCAGAGGGATCTGGAAACCAGAAAATGAATGACCAGAGACTCCAATCCGATTGGAGCCACCAAGACTAGTTCCTCCAAACAAAGGTGTAGGGATAGAACCTCCAGGTATAACCTGGGTAGTGTTGGTAATGGAAGGATTCAAAGCTCTGTACCCAA
>SNQJ01S0085304.1:21524-33333 GCA_010110895.2 Picea sitchensis | reverse complement strand
AGGTAGGAAAATCTCTAGGTCCCCTCACAAGAAATGTCAGAAGGAAATGGACTTACCCCCTCTATGAACCACCTCACTTGCACATTTGTAATCAAGAATAAAGAAAAACAGACAATGAAGCAATTGCAGTAGGAGAAGACATAGGAGAAGGAGATATAAGAGAAGAGACAAGTGAAGAATAAGGCGAAGTTAGTGCTACTTCACCAAGAAGAGTATTGATAGTGAGGAGTTTGGAAACCAACAATCATATTAGAGTAGTTGGTTTGAGAGTGACGATGGTGAATCAGGATAGCACCCTAAGGCTACCCGTGTTCCACTTAATGGGTAAGGATGATGCAAAACAACATTGATTCATGTGCAAAGCAATATGGTCTATGAAGAGGATCATAGATGAAGTAGCTAAGGTCACGCACTTGGAAACCACATTCAGAGACAGAGCCTTGACATGGTACATAAAATACAAGGCCACTGCGCCAGTGGGACTGATGAGGTCTCTCACAAAGATCAAGAGGGATTTACTAAAGGAATTTCAAAATCCCAAGTCTGAGTCTCAGTGTATTACTGATATCAAGGAGATTAAGCAACAAAAAGGAGAAACCGTGTGGGATTATGACAAGCGATTTAAGATTTTGTTGGATAGGATGACGTTCTAGATTCAGGATGTGCAACATAGAGAGTGGTTTATTTCGGGGTTGCTTCCCTATATTTGAGTCCCACTCACCCAACAAAAGGTGACGACTCAAGCGGAGGTGGTAGAAATTGAAATTTGCCTTGAAGCTATGCCAGGAGGGGCAGAGACATCAACAGGATTGACGTAGGTGTTATCACAACTTGCCAACCTGAAGATGCAATTGCAAGATACGACAAAGACAAAAGTCATGTGCAATAATGTATGGTGTACCGCATGTCACTTTGAGGGGCATCACAGGGACAAGTGCCTCGTACTTCCAAATTATGTGTCGATGGGCACGTTGAGTCCATTCCCAACTAGATAGACAGAATGGTGCAAGATATGTCGACAATGGGGCCATGTACCACCCTGTTGCCCAACTTTGCAGAAGTATCAAAAGATGCATCATACTCCTTTCTGTGAGTTATGTAACTCCATGGGGCATGATGTTAACAACTGTCAGTCACTCCGACTGATGCAAGATAATACCCATGATGCATTATGGGTATAGGAAGAACAAAAGGGTGGTGATCGTGGCGATGTTGAGAGAGGTGGACACCAAGGAGGTCTCAGAGGTAGATATGGGCGCAGTCGAGGCCAAGGATATGGTAGAGGGGGAGGTAGACTCCCCACTTGATTCAATTGTGGAGAAATTGATCCTGTATCAAAGTTTTGTACCACACCGTGCGTGCTTTATGCATATTGCTACAACCTCAAACATGTCATGGAAGACTATCCCAACTTAGTGAAGAAGTGGGAAGAGAAGACAACACATTGCAATATGGTGCATGTCGAGTTGCGCAAAAATAAGAAGAATGATGAAGAAGTCGATGTCCGGTTGGTAACCCGAGGAGGAGCAAAAACAGGAAGGGACCACGAGTAGGTTGAGAGCTCGGGTCTGAAGATGGAGGGGAAGATAATGAAGGAAGCATAACTCCCTCCTAAGTTTGATGTTTCCCAACAAAAGAAGTTTCTATGCGATGCGTAGAGGGCTATTGAAGAAGAGAGAGTGCGCAAACAGTTCTAGGACGCAACATAAACATCACTTGAGGAGGCTCAGATTCATGAAGAAGTGTAATGGGCGACACAAAGGTCACTAAAGGAGGATTGAATCTGGGAAGAAGTGCAACAAGCGATACACAGGTTGCTAGAAGAGGCTCACGCCCAAGAGGAGTTGCATCACCAATGCAATGGTCGTTGGAAGAATCTCACATGTGCGAGGATTTGCAGCGCGCGATGCAGAGGTCGATGGAAGAAGCACGCATGTAGGAGGAGTTGTTACATGCCAAGCAAAGAGCAATGGAGGAACATGAACTAGAGTATTTGAAGTGCGGAATGCGTGAAGACACATTGCACAACTTAGGTCACAAGACAAACATAAAGGATCAAGTAAGTAATTTGTTACATTGTTGTTTGAGATTGCTCAATGATCTTAATGTTGCGAGCAAGTTGACGCAGATTCTAGCCACTTGTATGGAGAAAGAGTTGGCGGATAGGAATATATAAGCTCCCATACCAGAAAGAGATTTGTGCCAAGTCAATAAGCAAAAGCGCATGGGGCGCAAATTCAAGATGACAATGGAGCTTGGTGACTATGACATGAAGGGAGTCATGTTGGATCTGGGTTCCGACGTGAATATTTTTCGAAAGAAGTTTTGGGAGTTGATGGGTAAACCAAAATTGGTTTAGTCGCCCATCCAATTGCAGTTGGAAAACCAATACAATATTTACCCCATAAGTTGGTTGGATCAAGTGGAAGTAAATATAGAATGGGTGAAGACAAATGTTGACTTTCAGGTCATAGAGATTATGGATGACTCTGACCCATACCCCACATTACTTGGCATCGATTGGGCCTTTGACAATAATGTCATGTTTAATTTTAAGAAGAGGCAAATGCCATTTGAGACAAACATCCTGCACGTAGTAACCCCCCTGGTTCTGTATGAAGGGAACATATACATTAAGCCTGTGGATGAGGATGCGCAAAGCTAAGCCATTGAAAACATCTATAAGATGACTGGGTGCAAGGAAGATTACATTAACCCCACGGCATATGGAAAATTCAGTTGTCGAAGTGTTAAGTCATATGACACCGATTTCAATGATACCATGGAAAGGTGGCAACAAAAGTTATATGAAGTGTCAACAAGAATGTGCACACACATCTCCGCAGAAGTGCGCGACAAAGAATTTGGATACGATCAATACAATGGGTTGGAACTGGTGGACACCTTTATTGTCGAGATACAACACATTCTCGAACATCATAGGGCTCGTGCTCTTGATACAATGCTCGTTAGAATTCCTGCGCAATGGTGGGTCGTGCATCGGGAACCGCATTGTGAGTGGGCTACGATCAAAGCGTCCATGCGGGAAACATTCAAACCCTATATGGATATTAGTCACTACATGTGCTCTTGTGAATGGTGGTGGATAACCATGCACCGATATCAGATGTGCCACAAGTACTCAGAGTCCCCGCGTGGGCCACTCAAAAAGAAGATTATTCTACTGGAACCTAGGGTTTCCACAACGCATATAAAGGAGTCACATGTGCAAGCAATGTATTTTGCTACAAATTACGTGGCAAGATAAAGAACATCGATTCGTTCGATCACAACTAATCCCATTGAGAAAACAAACCAAGGCCATAATAATAACATAGTCAGGGATACTTAGTTGACAAAACAGGTAGATGGATATGGGTGAAGTGGCGCTACGATTAAGTAACAAACGGGGACCCACGTCGAGGTGCGCAGGAAACATGCGCGACGCCCCCTAAGAGTCACACTTGCGCATGTACAGAGATGTCCCTGTCACAATTAAGTCTCTACAGTCCCAGTCTTTTCACGAATTAAGACAATCACATGTTCATTATACAATACATGTAGGAAAGACCATTAATAGGACCATCAACAATAAATGCTATGACAACTCCTTAGAGATTTTGCCCGGTTGGCGGAAAAATCGGTCATCATGCACCATTAATGCAAAATGATTTATTTGTTTCATAGATCACAAACACCGATGGAGGTGTCTCACGCACCTTTCGTTCATTTAATTCCTGATGGGATTGACGAGATTAGTTCCAATGCCTCTGCTTGGGTCCTTATAATGGACCCACAACATTACTTATCGTAGATACCAATAGTGGCAGTATCTCGTTGGCACCAATTCCAACTCCCATGATATAAGACTACACTGCCACCCTACTTTATGAGTTGGGCGAGTGACACCAAACATTAGGAGCTCATGCACAGTTACAACTCCAACACCATGTGGACATTGTCATGCATAATCAGACGCATGGACAATATCACAAGGAGGTTCTGGATCATCAAGACTTATAGAGGAGGTATGAATAAAAAAGTGCGACACATATAGTCATCCAGGCCCAATACACTGAGCTAGGTACAATGTTCACCGACCTTCTTGGAATTATCGACGACCTATATGCGCAGATTCCCATTACTTCTACACAAGGGCACGACATTCGTTGGGCTTTAAACTCTCAGTTGTAAAAGGTCGCCTACACATTCCAAAGTCACATCTCATTGTGATTCGTCAACCATTCCGCCAAACAAATCCAACGACCACTCAATTCCGACAAATGATGGACTCGGCCCAAGCGACTCTCCATGATAGCCAACGTAGGGTGGAAGCATTCTCCCACACGATCGACTTTGGCTTCACCTTGTTGAACCATCTCCAAACTCTGCGAGAAGTATCTACAATCGAAGATCAAATTCACAGGGCAAAGGTTGAGGCCACACTACAAAAGAGAGATCTGGCTTCTTTGCCTCTCGAGGAGTGAGTTGCTGCAATGCTAGCAATTGTAGCAAAAACAAAGGAGATCACTATAGCTCAATCTAAGTAGTAGAATATGACAGAGATGATCACTTTTGCGATCGATAAGGCCTTGATCTTATTTACACAACTATCAAATGCGCAAGTTGTTTCCAGCTCTCTCATTGAGAAAATCAACACAACATAACTGACAGCTCCTCGGGTCACAACGGTGGAACTTGAAGTGGTTGTTCAACTTACATAGGATCTCCAGGGCTACCTTGATGAGCATGAGCGCTAGTTTAAGGAGCTCGTGTAGGAACTTAGAAGCACTGTCTTGTTCGTTGCGACGGTAATTCCATGAGGCAGTTGGCTCAAGGATGAGCCAAGTAATAGTGGTGGGGGCTTGTTGGCACCCAAATTTTTGGGTTAATCTTGTGCATGCACACAAACAAAGTTGTGTGCGCTCATTCCAGTTTTGTGCGCAACCAAGCTAATGCACAGAGAATGACAAGAAGTGCACGCAAGGCCAAGTTTTGATATTGAGTGATTAGCCTGAAGTCTACCAAGTGCGCACCGGCCCGAGTTTTGATAGTTGCGTTGGAAATGAAGAAGTTGCACGTCAGAATCAAGAAAGGAATCGTCGAGAAATCTTATCGAATGATTACTCCCAACAATACAAGGGAACGTGGAACTGTCAAAAGATGAGTTGGTGAGGCATTTAAGATTACCCGTATTCCAAAAATGCTATGTGGACTACAAGAAGGTGCCAAAAGCATGTGAGGCAGTTTGTCAATAGAGCGAGTGGAGCATAACAGAAAGAGACAGAGCTCCCGAGTAGAGAAAGCTATGAAAGGAAGCAACTACAACAAAAATAGAGTTAGATACTCACTTAGAGGATTGATTGAGTTACTAATTGTTATGTGTCGAGCTCGCTCTAAGTCATTGTAGTATTGTAATGTGATAGTGCTTATGAATATAAGTCTGAGTCTGTCATATGTTTGAGGTCTAAAAGGATGTGCATGGCGTAGTATATTGTAATTTTGTGAAATTATCTAAAGAGGACATGAAACTCTTTTGTTGTCAAATATAGTTTGCTTAATGCATGGTTGTGTTCAGATGGAATGGAAGGAATAATAAAGCTGCAACAGTTTTGATCTATTGTGTGTCACTCATGTGTTATTTGGATATGTGTGTGTATTGTTTTACATGTTAATAATAGTAAGTTGTTGTTAATGGAGTGTACGAATGCCATCCCAAATGGATCCTTGTGTATTTATCCCTTCATCCTTGTCACAAGAACAAATGGTCTCTGTGATCCTCATTGCGTCTCAGGTGAGACCTTCTTCGGCCTTAGCTGGAGATTGATATGTCGATGCTTTGGGTTTTTTTTTGGTCAACTATAGATGAACCCTTGTTCTAAACTCCCCAATGTTAGGAAGGACACGTGCAAGTGTGAAATGACCCAACAGTTCCTCTAAAATTATCACCTCTCATTGTATGGATAAGTTGTTGAAGAATGGACACTCAGGTGTTATTGCACAATTCAATGCCATACAAATAGTTGAAAACACAACAAGAGATTCACCCTGATTCACAATTGGTTCTCTCTAAGCAACAATAGGTATTTGAAATGCCACAAGGTTTACCACCTTCACATGGGGAGCATGACCATGGTATTCCCCTCATTCCAAGTAGTCAACCACCCAATGTGCATCCTTGTCAGCATTATTTTGCACAGAAAAATGAAATTGAAAAGATCATTCATGAATTGTTGGAGGCGGGAGTCATACGTCCTAGTACTATCCCTTACTCATCACCAGTGGTCATGATATTAAAGAAGAAAGGTACTTGGCGCATGTGTCCTAGTTTATGAGCTCTTAATAAGTTGACCATTAAGGAAAATTTTCCTATCCCAATTATTGATGACCTCATGGATGAACTTCACAGAGCCAAGTTTTTCAGTAAACTTGACCTTCATCCGGCTACCACCGCATCAAGATGAAAGAGGCAAACATCCCCAAGGCCGCTTTCCATACACATGAAGGTCATTGTGAGTTTTAAGTGATGGCTTTTGGCCTTTGCAATGTTCCATCAACCTTCCAGAGCCTCATGAACAAGATATTTTGATCATTCCTACACAAATTTGTCCTAGTATTCTTTGATGATATTCTAATCTACAAAAAAACATGGTAATACCACATAAAGCATGTTGATATAGCCTTGCAACTCCCAGGACCACCAACTATTTGTAATATGCTTCAATTATGCTTTTGGGGCTTTAGAGGTTGAATACTTGGATCACATTGTAAGTTAGGAGGGAGTAGAAGTTGATCCCAAGAAAGTTGCAGCTATGCAAGATTGGCCTCATCCCAAAACCTCGAAGAGCTTGTGTGGATTCTTAGGACTTACAAGCTACTATAGGAAGTTTGTGAAAAATTATGGAAAATATGTTGCTTCCTTAACCTTGCCACTAAAAAAGGATTCCATTGTTTTTAATGAGGCCACTGAAAAAGTCTTCTTAGCTTTAAAGCATGCCATGTGCATGACTATAGTATTAGAAATGCTAGATTTTACTAAGATTTTTGTCTTGGAATGTGATGCCTTGGGCATATGTCTTCGATTGGTATAGATGCAGGAAGGGTACCCTTTGGCATTCACTAGTAAGCATTTATGTGACCACAATTTGGGTATATCCACTATGAGAAAGAGATTATGGTCATCATGCATGCGGTAGAGACTTGGTTCCTGCACCTCATAGGATGACCTTTCCAGATAAAGATTGACCATCATACTTTGAAGTTATTTCTCGAACAAAGGTTATCCTCGCTAGAGCAACATAAGTGGGTCAATGAGCTACTAGGATATGATTATGAGATTATTTATAAGAAGGGTAAAAAACATGTGGTAATCGATGCCTTATCCTAACAATTTGAGGAGGATGGATGCATCTCTACCTTATCTTTACCCATTCTTGGTTGGCTTGAGAAAGCCTGTCAAGAATGGTTGGCAAATGACACTATCATTCAACTCATCCACGAGCTTCAGAAATATCCCAACCCTCATAAGGGGTATACATGGCAGCCGAATACATTGGGATATAAAGGACACATTGTTCTAGTAAAGTATTCTTCCTTGAAATGAATAATCTTGGAGGAATTTTATTCATCACCTACAATAGGTGACTCTGGATTTCATAAAACATATGAACAAACTAAGCGCTTGTTCTTTTGGGAGGGAATGAAAAATGACATCTAGGATTTTGTGGCAACCTGTGACACTTGCTAAAGAAACAAAGGGGATACAATAAGGATACATGGGGCATTGCAACCGCTATTGATCCCAACACATGTATGGGACAACATTGCTATGGATTCTATAGTGGGACCTCCAAGGGAAAGTAACAAATCTATGATCATGGTGGTAGTCGACCATCTCTCCAAATATGCTCATTTTTGTGCCCTACCACATTCATTTGCCCCCTCCTTAGTTACCCAAGTCTTCCTTGATCATATTTCTAAGTTACATGGCATGCCCACTTTCGTTGTCTTATATCGGGACCCTACCTTCACTAGCAAATTTTGGTTGTAGTTGTTTAAACTACAAGGTACCTAGCTAAAAATGAGCATTACACATCACCCCTAAACAAATGGTCAAACTGAAGTGGCCAACAAGTGCTTAGAAACCTATTTGAGATGCTTTACCTCTAAAAAACCACACAAATGGGCATAATGGATTCCCCTCGCGGAATGGTGGTACAGTACCTTTTATCATAGAGCTACCAAAATGACCCGATATGAACTGGTTTATGGCCAAAAACTATTGTCGGTCATTTCATATTTACCATCTGCTTCCAAGGTTTAGGCAGTGGATCACACACTTCACACTAGAGAATCCATTCTTTGTATACTAAAGGAAATTTTGGTTTTGGCTCAAAACAGAATGAAGCAACAAGTTGACCAACATTGCTCAAAACATTACTTTACAACAAGGGATCAATTGTTTCTTCACCTTCAACCCTATAAATAAACATCATTCAAATACAAAAGACCTCGTAAATTATAACCCAAGTTCTATGGACCATATGATATCATCTACTACATTGGACAAGTTGCCTACAAACTGGCTCTTCCAACCCACTCCAACCCACTCTAAGATTCATGCATCTTATCTAAAGAAGGTCGTGGGATTAAAGTGCAAGGTGCAAACCGCTTTACTAAAACTTGATGAAGAAGGCTCCATTTGGCTTTATCAAGAAGCAATATTGGATACTAGAGAGTGTCAATTGCAGTAGTGCATGGTTAGTGAAGAATTAATCCAGTGGAAAGACATGCCACCCATAGATGCCACATGGGAACCAACCACGATCTTATAACAATTTCCCCATCTCTGGCCTCGAGGACAATGCTACTTTCGAAGGGGGAGGGCATGTTAGGTTCCTACCTTAACTTGCCTACTTTAGGCTACCTAGTAGTTAGTTGATTGTTGTATGTGCCCATCCTCTTTGAATAAGGCCCATTGGATAATAGTGGCCCACTATTTAATGTAAAAGGGTCCACTTTATAAGGCCCACTAGGTAGTTGGTACCCATTAGTGATGGGACCACAAATAGTTGGGTTTTTTTTCTATGGAAAAGCTACTTTAAGTGATAGGAGACCATGGAATGTTTGTCTTGTGTTGCGTATTTGGAGATTTGTTCAATGAAAGCTCGCCCCACCTTAAGAAACAAGTGAACATTGTTTTCCTTCTTTGCATTATCAATATAAAAGGGTAACAAGTTTCATCTTATTGTCTATTGTTTATGGTTATTTTGCAATTATATATATATATATATATATATATATATATATGGATGCATTTCAATTTCAAGGGTCAAGGAACATTGCATGATTAAATAAAATGGAATTAAATTTCTATTGCTTCTCCCACCTTGTTTCACCCTATTTTTTTAATTTTAATACAATTTCTTTATATTTATAGGAATTTCATTTATTTAATTTCCCTATTTTGCTTTTCGTTTTATTTTATTTTAATCTGCCCAAAACAAGCAAGACCAAATCCATAAATTCTATATACCAACTTTGTCTGAGAAGCTTACTTTGATGCTCTCTTCCATTTCCTGGGGAAATTCTATCATATTCGATACAATATATTTATCCTATGTGAATTTCCCAATGTTATCCTATTTGTTTTGTACATTCAATATATGAATCACTTGTGTTCATTACATAGTGTCGGATTTACATCCCCTCCCAATATGAGATTGTGGTGTTGGGGAATCGTTAAACTAGGAAGAATCTCTCAAAACTCTTTCCTTTTTGTCGAGGAGTCATGGATGTCAGCTACAATAACGTCTTGTTTCTCCTTGGAAGCATGGTCAATGATTATAAGAGATAGGGTAGAAAGGTAACATCCTTGAAGCTGTGGGAGGAGAACATCCTATTGCTAGTCTTCCAAAATGTCTAACTAAACTGGGGTCTTTAAAGTTTTATGAAGGGATTATTTTTTGAAGAAAAAACATACATACCTTTGCTTCCACCATAGTTTCCCGAAGGAGAATGATGTTTGGATCCATCTCGTTGACTATTCTCTTGAGGCTCGATTGTTTGGGGGAGGACCCTACCCCCCTATGATTATATTAAAGGTCCTTATTTTATGGCACTTCTTAGGGGAACAACTTCTAATAGCTCCTTTGATAGTTAACTACCTTCCACTCTATATTTCTTATTTAGCTTTATCCCTTACTTTTTGTCCAGTTCAATTTCCTTGTTGTAATTGGTTTGTTATTTGTCTTTGTGTAGAGTCGTCCTAGTCCACTCGAGAGAGGATGGGTCGAGGACCTTTGCAAGGATAATTATGATCTTGCAAAGAATCTTCTTTGTGTCTTCCATGAAGTCTTGAGGTCTCCTCATCAATGGATACGATTTTTCCTTTAGTTCATATCTTTTGTTCCCCTTTCAGTTTAGAATTCGTCTTGGGTCACTATCTTTGGTCCTCCCCTCTTACTCTTGTTGACCTTCGCTCATTGTTGGTATTATTCTCAATTCATATTCTCGATTGATTGTTAACTTCTACGATCTCTTTTCATGGGAAGGGTGACATCCATTGGGACATTTTTAGGGTATCAAGTCCACTTCACATGTTTCCCCAAGATTTTGCTTTCCTTTAGTCCCATTCCCTCCCTTTGTTAACCTCTAATGTCATATGTGTTGTCTACATTTATTCATTCTCCTTGTTCTTGCAAATCCCTTCTTGATTCCTTCGATAGCTTCCCCTATTACAATATATTTTCAAACATTCGCAGCTTTTTCATGCAGTGCAACAAAAGGATTTTTCATATAATCAAGCATTTGGTAGTAATTCTATCCTCCCACACATAGATTGTTTCCTTCTGGTATCCCTTGGGAGATACCCATCTCTACACATATATTTGTTACAATGATGTTCTCCTTTGCCTTCATCGTCTCATCCAATCTTAGGAAATATTTTAGCCTGCTCAATATTGGTTCAAAAAAAATTTGCCTCCAANTTCCTTCTGGTATCCCTTGGGAGATACCCATCTCTACACATATATTTGTTACAATGATGTTCTCCTTTGCCTTCATCGTCTCATCCAATCTTAGGAAATATTTTAGCCTGCTCAATATTGGTTCAAAAAAAATTTGCCTCCAAAATTCCACTGGAGGCATAGAAGATCCACCCACACCAGTAGCATTTGAATAAGCTCCGTAATGGGGTTAAAATGCATAGTCCATTCATTAAGATACAACCTTGAATTACCTCATAACCAATATCCATGTTCTAATATCCTCCCCTTGTCTTATTTATTTTTCGAACAAGAATGTTGAGAATCCTTTGGCTCCCATTTGGGGACTATAGCCTATCATCAGACTAAAATGATCCTCTACCCATCTCTTGATCAAAGTTTCATTATTTCTTCTTTTTGAATCTTCTTATAATATTTGTGTCAAAGAACAAAATAACATGGTCTTCCACCAATCGAGGGTTTACTTCAACATTGTGTTCTTTCTTGCTTGCCTTTACACACCTTGAAGTATTGTGTTTCCTTGATACTTTGTTGATAGAAGTGGAATGGGGGTTGCCATTATCTTATGAAGGTTTAATCATATCCAAAGACATCCCTAGGACTTTTGGACCTTTGATGGTCCCTTTAGTGTCCTTTTGACTCATGACTCCCATCCTCCTATCTAGTTGTTGTTTCTGATGACAATTTTGAACACTCTCAAAGGAACCATGGGCTCCAAAAGCCAGGGGAGATTGAAGGAGGGGATGGTCTCTCCCAAAGGTTACATTCTCAATATTTTTATGATAGTTGCACCATGTTTTGAG
>SNQJ01S0085303.1:76519-90256 GCA_010110895.2 Picea sitchensis | reverse complement strand
TGTCCCATATTCTTCTATAGGTATTTTATTTTCTTGAGATTGATTTATCTCATTTTGAATTTCACATTCTTTATTAGGACTTTTACCCATCATGTTCTTATTATTAGTTTCTTCATTTTCAGGTGTAATAACATCTTTTTTGCTTTCTCCTTCATATTTTCTTCTCCATATCTTTTTGTGAGATATTCTGCTTTTTGGATCTTCTCTTTCTAATTGTGTTTTTGGAGATTTATCATCTCTTTTCTTCTTCCAACTTTTATGAGGATTTGTCATTGTCTTGAATGACTTATTCAAATATTGACTTTTTGTATTCTTTCAATTTTGGGATTTGTGCCTAAACTTATCACAGTTGTAACATCTCATTGTATAACAAAATTTTGCTGCGTGGCCAACAAAATTACATCTCCAACATCTAATTGAGTTTTTGGATTTTCTTGTATATCCTTTCTCTAGTTTCTTCTAGTCCATTGCTTTATGTCCAAAGCTATGACAAGAAAAGCAATAGCCATTGAAGGTGTTTCCATTCTTGATTTTATTTTGGCTTGAAGGATCTGCCATTTGATTTTCTTCTTCCCTTTTACTTCTATAGCTGTCTTCTTTCTTATTGTATCCAAGGCCAGTTTTGTCATCAACTGATCTATGACTCTTCCAAATATTATCTAGGATAGCTAAGCTATTCTAGAAATTGACAATCTTGTTTGTCTTTTCATTCATCTTTCCGAGATTGATTATTTCTAACTTCAACACGTGACATAATTCTTCCTTTTTATTCAACTGAATCTTTAGGGCTTCTTCCACTTCTTTAGCATGTTCAAGTTGGGTCTTTAGATTTATGACAATTTCTTCTGTCTCATCCAAGACTTCTTTGAATTTAGTAGTTTTTTCATATGTCTTCAATTCTTCCATATCTTTTGTTAGATCAAAAACTTTAGTTTTGAATATTTTGATTTCTTCCTCGTATTCTAGTTGAATCCTTTTGAGGTTGATAGCTTCTAATTCAAGCTTTTGACATGATTCTTCCTTTTTAGTTATTTGGATCTTCTGAGCTTCTTCTCTTTTCTTAGCTTCTTCAATTTGAGTCATTAGATCTGCATTAGTACTTTCATTTATCTTTTTGAAATTGATGATTTCCAATTCCAACATGTGGTAAGAATTTTCTTTCATTGTTAACTGAATTTTTAAGTCTTTTTCACTTTCTTTAATTCCCTCAAGTTGAGTGTTTAGACTGTTAACTAATTCTTCTAATTATTTTATTACTTCTTTTCTTTTACTGTCATGTATCTTTAATTATTCCATCTCTTATGTTAGATTAATAACTTCAGTTTTCAAACTTTTGATCCCTTCTTCTCTGTTTTCTAGCTGAAACTTTTGTTCATGATCTTCATGGTTAGATTGATCTAGCTGTTGAAGTAGCACCATTTCTTTTTGTTGGAGTTTCTCCAACTCTTCTAGAGTGAACATGGTTGTGGAATCACGATTCTCAAGAGCCTCCACAAGAACTTTAATATGCATATAATTTCCTGGTTCCAAACGAATCTCTTCTATAACAACTACAACATCAGTTTTAAGATAATGTAATTTTTCTTTAATGAAAACTGAGGTATTCCTCAATTCCTTGATGAGGTCATATTCTTCACTGTTGATTGAGATCGAATCTTGTATTTCATTAAGATTATAAGTCTTTTTCTCTGAACTATGTTCTTCAATCTGATTGAAATTTTCTTTTTCTTTATCTTCTTCATTATCTTGATAAGAACTCTCTTCTTCTGAGTTTTGTTCTTTACTATGATAAGAATCCTCTTCATTAGAGTCTTGTTACTCGATTTGATTGGATTTCTCTTCTTCTTGTGTTTCATTCTGATAACTATTTTCTAGTTGAAGCCATAATTCTTTGGCAGATTTGTAGTGCTTCATCTTTTCTTTGACTTGGTCTGACAATCCATCCTGAATTGCTTTTAAGGCTACTGAATTGTTTCTCTTTGCTTCCTTTGCAGTTTTGGATTTTCTCTTTGAAGTAGTTAAGTTCTAGGGCTTACTTACTACATAATCCCAAACTCCAGATCCTCTTGACTTCATATATCTTTTCATATTTTCCCTCCATGATAAATAATTTTCTCCATTAAATAAGGGAGCTTCATTTATGGAGATAGCAATCTGTCCACCTATTTCTTCTGGATCTACCTTCAATGTTTAAACTGTGCCGAAGGAACCCGATCTGATACCAATTGTTGAAATGGGTACTTGACACTGAGAGGGGGGGTGAATCAGTGTCACAAAACTTATTGACAATTTTTCAACTTTTCACAAATTAACTGAAAAACAAATATTCATTTCATTTTCTGAATCAATATATATAAAACAATAAATACTTTATTTATTAAATAAATTGAATGAATACATAAGATCAATCTTTGAATATCATCATCATACAATTATGAGAGACCCAACTCTCTGTTACAAGACCCAGCTTTAAGTTCTCAGATCGAACTAAGAAATGAGGAATCCAACCCTTGTAACAAGTCCCAGCTTGTTGATCTCAGATCCAACTGAGATGTGAGGAATCCAATCCTCATACAAGACCCAACTTGTAAACATGCACCAACCTGATAGAATGAACTTTCATGCAATCCATTATATATAAATATATATACTTCAACAAATTCAACTACCCTCTTCTCACCATTCCTTTTGTTTTATATAGTCTTCCAACTAGTGTAAATTTGAATCATTGCGTCTTTTCATATTTGAACCATTGTACCTTTTCGTTTAAAATGATAATATTAAACATTAGTTAATATCATTTTCCTTTTTATTCTTTATTCATGTTTTCATGTTTTAACTATCTTTTAATCATGACTGTGTATCAGTTCGTTTGTCCTCATGAGTTGATCACATACATGGATCAACTCATTAGATCATACTCGTGCTTTTGCTGCGATCTCGATTCACCAACTTGATCATATTCGATCATTGTATTGTTCTGGTGTAACTCATTATCGAATGAAACCTGTATGAGGTGCTTCCTTCAACCCATATGATCACAGGCGTAGAACCACATGCTTATCAATTTAAGAGTTGTGCTATCTTATTTCATATGACCAATGGTGGTGACCAAATGCTAAGCCAAACGAGTGCTTGAGCGTTTTAGCAAATCAATGGTCATGATTCAATCTTCTGACGAGTTGGACGACTAACGAGATTTCTCCCTTTGGAACTTCTGGATTTGAAACCTTTCAAAACTTCCGAATCAGATCTCCCGAACAGATCAGATAGTTTACGTCTATTTCACTGAAACATATCAATCGTCAGATTTGATTCTTTACAAGGCTTAATCTGATGGCCATGACTTAATCAAGTGTTGAGTTGGATGGCCACCATTTACGTCTAGTCTTTGGACTTCGGAGATTTCAGATCTCAACCCCTTCTTTCCTCCGGAGTGATCACCTACTGTGGTAAGTCATAATACGGTGGAGACCGCTTATGGTCGGTTAACATTTCAACTTACTCTATCCTTCCACTAAAGTAGATCGACGGCCGAGAACGCTCTCGAAGTGATCTTCAGATCGAACGTCTCGTGTCCACTTTAGGTCTTCGACATTCGGGACTTCAGGACTTTGGGCGAGTGCTGGTGGTAAAACTCCCGGAGTGACGCAACTTACTTGCGTCACTTGATGACGTGTCACAAGCCGAGCAACTGCCACGTGTCACTCAGATTCATGTTTTGCATGTACCTGAAATGATGATTTCAACTTGACACTTGTTGTTCTCTGACTGTGCCACGTTTCCTTGCTGACATAGACTGTTGACGTTTCTGCCACAGTTTCTTTCTGACATCGACGTAAATCTCCCGATGTGACACATGTTCATCTCCTTGATCTAACAGTCAGGATAGTATCCGAAGGGTATCTCAGATCGACGACTGAGAGCGACTTCAGACCTTGGTCCTTTGGGACTTTGGGACTTTTGACATTCGTTCGTGATAAAATTCCCGAAGCAATTCTCCTAGAGTGACGTAACTTGCTTACATCACTTGTTGACATGGCACGAGCCAATTTCCTCTTGACACATGTCATTATCCAATTATGCCATGTGTGTTTGTTGACATGGTCTGTTGACGTGGTCTACCTGATATAACGGTCATCGCGTTCTCTCCAAATCCGATGGTCCTTATTCATTTCAGATTTTCGTGCTTCGAGTTTTTCAAATCTCAAACTTTCCGGAGTGTAACCTCCTTGCTTCATTATACCCAAAGTGGATTCTGTTTGTTGATTAAGTTCTTTAGATCAACGATTCGATCTATTCTGCGATGCAACTCTTGTATCTTTATCTTGTCCTTCCACTTTAACATGATCTGAGGGTCCTTATTTATTTCAGATTTGCGGGCTTCGCGTATTTCAGATCTAAAACTTTCCGGAGCGTAAACTCATTGCTTCTTTATACCTGAAGTGAAATATATTCATTCGATCTGGATCATGGATCAACGACTCGATATTTCTGCAATGCCACTTTTCTATCTTATCATGTTCTTCCACTTTAACATGATCCAATGGTTGACAGGAATCGGGTTTGATCCGACGGTTGACGAGAATTCGCATAATCGAATTCTCAATCGTTTTTCTCGCTTATCCTGTCCTTCCACTCAAAAGTGATCCAACGGTTGTGAAGATTCGTCAAGCAGATCCATGATCAAGAATTATTGCATAACCACAATCTGTGAGTGTTTTAACTCGTCACCCAACTCTGCAATGGGAAGATGTGCGCTATTGGAGAGTCAACCACAATCATTGATCTTCGAAGCTATAAGATCCGATGGTCTTGACTAATTGGAGGATTGGAACAAGCATGATGTTTAATTCTCCTTTTAATCTCTGCAATCTATCTCTACCGTAGATTTGTCGATTGCGCATCTAACGGTCATGATTTAATATGATTTAAACTGGTTGTTTGTTGAATCAACCGCATTCATAGATATTTGAAGCTATGAGATCTGACGATCTTGACGGATTGTGGGATTAGAACTAGCGTGTCATTTAATTCTCCTTTCGATCTCCGCAAATTATCCCTGCCATTGATCTGGATTGCAGATCGACGGTCATGATCCTCCAATATTCCTCAAGCCCACAGTCACTCATATGACTTATGTCCGTTATATTTAGATGATCAACATGGTCAACCTTTTGATCAGTCGACTACTGAGTCTTCTCACTCTGATCGGACGACTGCTTAGGATTTTTACTCTGAGCTTACACTTTTTCTTCCGAGCTTTAATAACTGTTTGTGCATTCTTTTATGAACTGATAGTCAGTTTCTAATTCTCCTGAGCTTGATCATAGGAACATTGTTGATTCAATCGTGATCAACAATAATCACAGATTTGCTTATTCTCCCGAGCTTTGATCATAGGAGCATTGTTGATCCTATCATGATCAACAATAATCATGAATTGCTTCTGTACTGCATTTTCCCTGCTGAGTATTAATCTCTGCATACTGTTCACTCCTCCTCCCGAGCTCACGCTTTCGATCTCTGCATACTGTTTGACATTCTCTGCTGACTGATATATTTTTGACATCAATGACAATTCATCATAACAACAAATCATCACATCATAATGACATCGACTATTGACATCAATGAAAATATGTCCAACAAGCATGCATTAAAACTAGTTATAACACCATGCATGCATAGGTTTAAAGATGAATGAATCTAGAAGTAGATGAGTGATTAATGATGATAATGTATAAGGAAAAAAATCCAACCATAATCCCCACTCATTCCTAGACTACAAATGCCTGAGTATTGCAGTCCCCCATAAAAACTATCTCGAGTGAGACTGCACTGTGCACCATGTGCGCAACATTGCCTTTTGGCTTACCAAGAGGGTCGATAGTTTTGAGGGTTTTGTTGGAAACTTGTTTGAGATCATAACCTGGGTCAACCCAAATAACCAAAATATGGTTCCGTTGCTGGGATTTGAACCCAGGTCTCTCAGGTGAGAGCCAGGTATCTTAACCAACTAGAATACGGTTCATGGCGGACAGGTTCCAGGACAAGGGGGAAGGAGTGGTCTGAGTTGTAGAAGCACACATAGAAGAGATAATGGAGAAACTCATAGAAGTCCATGAAACTCTATAATAGTTTCAAATTCATGCAATACTACAGGCCACAACACAACAACATTAAAAGACACAATGACCCCTTGCACATAAAGGAGATGAGACTGTTTAGATAGTAGTGCAGGGAAGGAATACATTCACAGTCACACGAAAGATGGTAAAAATGGATCAAGAGACCGTGCAGAAACCCATGGGGGACTATACCAATTTGAGGTAGTCATGGCGCAGATACCCACAAAAGGAAATATATGGACTCCAAGATAGTATAATGTAGGAATTTCAATCCAGAGCCCACGTAGATGCCACTAACTTGGAGGTTGGTAGGGAAGTCACAAAGATGTTATAGATTAACTGTGACTAGTTAACCTCAGAGAAGGAGGAGGAAAAAGAACGTGTTGACAAGCTAGAGCAGGGTCTCACAATGGTATATGACCAGATTCCAGATAGCGCGCAAGCACCAGATATGAGTGCAGATGAAAATATAAATATCATTGCGCAGACAATTGAAGGATATAGGCAGGTAATTAAGGAGTTGAAAGAAAAAACTTAAACCTACAAGTCCTCCTGAGGTTTGAGAGAAAATAGAACAAAAAACCGCACTCCAGATAGAGGAAATGGCAAGGGAAGCAAAGTAAGTCGCATAAATGTTTGATAGAACTGCGCAGATTTGGACCACTTTGGAAGAGGATGAAAAGGTTCAACAGTTGGAACAACAAGAGGAGAAAATAAATGCTACCATGGAGGAGTTGAAGAAGTGACATAAAACCATGAGCATTACCGAACGCTTGAAGGGCATCCAGGAGATGAAGACTCTGTAGACAAAGTTAAAGACAACACAGATTAATAAGAAATAAAGCCAAGCCTAGATGGAGCCCCTCCAAGAAAAAACAACACAGATAATTGCAGAGCTGGAGGAAGAGAAGACAAGGATGAAATAGGCACATTCAGAAAGTGCAACATTGCTGCAAGAATAGATAACAACGCAAATGGTCAAGGCACTAAGAGATAAAACTCTGCAGGTGAAAGAAAAAGGGAAGGAACTAGCAATGAAGTTCCACATCTTGGAGAAGGCTATACAGGGAGCGCGCACCACCTGAGTGGCTCGGGATGAGCCACATGTTAGTGTTAGGGGCCTATTGGTGTAGGCCTATTTTGGGAAGAAAAATATTTTTTGGGCACAAGCCTATTTTGGGGAGAAAGTTATGTTTTGAGAATATGCCCATTTTTGGAGAGAAATATCTATTTTTGGAGCACGCGCAACAGGTGGCAGGAAAGCAACATGCAGAAAAAGAAGGAAAAGAAGCATGCACAAGAGAAAGCAACGTGGTGCACATGAAGACATGCCTAACTATGCTAGGGTTAAGGTTTTTGACAAATATTGTAACGACTATAAGCCTATAAAGTAGTATAAATAAGGACCTAGGAGTTCTAGGTCGAGGTTGGTCAGTTGATTATTGAGAGTTAGTTGGTTGGGAGCCATTGATTGTAATAATTTTTGCGGTAAAGTGAATTAAGATAGTCTGTAAGGGTTACGTCATAGGATGAGGAGCCTGGTTTGATCTAGTCATCCTTTCAGAGGGTACTTACCCTCATTTTGATTGTAATAATGAAAATGTAATGCGCGCAACGCAAAATTTTGTAGTAGAATAATTAAAAGAGTAGAGAATCCAGATCTTTGTGGACGTATCCCTAGGAGGGGGTGAACCAAGGTAAACCTTGTGTTCTATGTGATTGTTAATGAATGCTTTTACTATTCTGTTAATCATTAGCTCAAGAATGAATGGTTAAAACTAATTATAAGAGCATGCATGCATAGGTTTAAAGATGAATGAATCATAGAAGTAGATGATTGATTAATGATGATCATGTATAAGGAAAAGAATCCAACCACAATCCCCACTCGTTTGTAGACTACAAACACATGAGTATTGCAGTCCCCCATAAAATCTATCTCGGGTGAGATTGCATTGTGCACCCTATGTGCAACGTTTCCTTCTGGGTTACCAGGAGGGCCGATAGTTTTGAGGGTTTTGTTGGAAACTTTTTTGAGATCAGAACCCGGGTCATCCAAAGTAACCAAATAATGGTTCCGTTGCCTAAATTTGAACCCAAGTCTCTTGGGTGAGAGATGAGTATCCTAACCAACTAGACTACGGTTCGTGGTGGACAAGGGGGAAGAAGTGGTTCGTTCTGCAGAAGCACAGAGAGAAGAGATCATGGTCAAACTCATAGAAGTCCATGAGACTCTACAATATTTATAAATTCACGCAATACCGTAGGCCACATCGCAACAACATGAAAAGATACAACGACCCCCTGCACAGAAAGAAGGAGATGAGATAATTAAAATAATATTGCAGGGCATGGATACATTCACAATCACACGACAGATGGTCAAAATGGATCAAGAGACCACGCAAAAAACCATGGGGGACGTTGACCACTTTGAGGTAGTCATGGCACATATACCCACAAAGGAACTATAGAGACTCCAGGATAGTATAATGCAGGAAGTACAATTCAGAGTCCGCGCGGATGCCACTAACTTGGAGGTTGGTAGGGGATTTGTAGAGATGTTACAGATTACATGTGACCAATTGACGTCAGAGAAGGAGGAGGAAAAAGAATGCGATGACAAGTTAGAGAAGGGGCTAACAATGGTATACAACTGCATTCTAGATAGTGCACAAGTACTAGATAAGAGTATAGATGGAAATATAAATATCATTACGTAGATGATTGAAGGATATAGGCAGGAAATTGGGGAGCTGAAAGAAAACTGTAATCCTACAACTACTCCTGAGGTTTGAGAGAAAAGAGAACAACAAACCACACTCCAAATAGAGTAAATGGCAAGGGAAGCAAAGGAAGTTGCATAACTGTTTGACAGAACTGCGCAGATTTGGACCACTTTGGAAGAGGATGAAAAGGTCCAACAGTTGGACCAACAAGAGGAGAAAATTAATGTTTCCATACAGGAGTTGAAGCACTGAAAAAAAACCATGAGAATTAACGAGCGCTTGAAGGGCATCTGAAAGATGAAGACCCTGCAAAAGAGTTAAAGACAACGCAAATTAATAAGCAAGAAAGACAAACTTAGTTGGATCCCCTCTAGGAAAAAACAACACTGATAATTGTGGAGTTGGAGGAAGAGAAGACAAGGATGGTGCATGCACATTCAGAAAGTGTAGCATTGCTACAAGAACATATAACAACGTAAATGGTTGAGGCGCCAACAGATAAGTCTGCGCAGGTGAAATAAAAAGGGAAGGAACTAGTAGAGATGTTCCACAACTTGGAGAAGGCTGTATAGTGACCGTGCACCACCTGGGTGGCTCTGGATGAGCCACATGTCAGTGTTGGGGGCTTGGTGGCATAGGCCTATTTTGGGAAGAAAGTATATTTTGGGCACAATCCTATTTTGGGGAGAAAGATCTGTTTTGGGAATAGGCCCATTTTTGGAGATAAAGATCTATTTTTGGAGCGCGTGCAACAGGTGGCAGTAAAGCAACATGTAGAAACATAAGGAAAAGAAACATGCAGGAGGAAAATCAATGTGGCGTGCATGCAGGCATGCCTAACTATGCTAGGGTTAGCATTTTTGACAAATATTGTAACAACTATAATCCTATAAAGTAGTATAAATAAGGACCTAGGAGGTCTAGGTCGAGGTCCGTTAGTTGATTATTGAGAGTTAGTTGGTTGGGAGCCATTGATCGTATTAAGTTTTGTGGTATAGTGAATCAAGCTAGTCTTTAAGGGTTAGGTCACAGGCTGAGGAGCCTGGTGTGATCTAGTCAGTCTGCTAGTGTGTACTTACCGTCATTTTGATTGTAATACGCACATCGCAAGATTTTGCAGCAAAATAAATAAAAGAGCAGAGAAGCTAGATCTTTGTGGACGTATCCCTAGGAGGGGGTGAACCACAATAAACCTCTTGTTCTATGTGATTGATAATGAGTTATTTTACTATTCTACTAATGATTATCTCAAGAATGAATGGTTAAAACTAGTTATACCAACATGCATGCATAGGTTTAAATATGAATGAATCATAGAAGTAGATGAGTGAGTAACGATGACAATGTATAAGGAAAAGAATCCAACCACAATCCCCACTCATTCCTAGACTGCAAACACCTAAGCATTGCAGTCCCCCATAAAATCTATCTTGGGTGAGATTGCGCTGTGCACGCTATGCACAATGTTGCCTTTTGGGTTACCAGGAGGGCCGATAGTTTTGAGGGTTTTGTTGGAAATCATGGTGACACAATGGGTATGGATGGATGTCTATTTGGCCAAGCAAGCCGACCCAAATTTGATTAGGTAGGTGAATATTATAGAATATTTGGCCAAGGAAGCCAAGAAACATTCGACCTATAAGGGAAGGCTTGGTAGTGGATTGAGACAACAACACAAAGATGCAAAAACATTGGCACACAGTTGAAATCTTCTTGGGTGCACTTGGGTGAGATGATTGGCAAGATAACCTAAAAATCAGATGGTTGTTGGAAGAAGGCACAAACATAATTGGTTTGAATGTATGCATAAGTATGGTGATCTTCCAAACTCTTCACATGACTTGGACATGGGATGGATTGAGGACATTGGCAGTGTTCTTGGCAACCAATTGCCATGGAATTCTCATTGAGCTACAACAAGTTGTCTCACTATCAAGGAGCTAGTGGTAGAGTCTAGTGTGCCTTTGAGAAGGTTCTTTGAAGAAATTATGTCTTGGAGCAATTTGAAAGAGTAGTATGTAGTCATAATGTTAGGTTGCAGAAGTCAACTTGACAGTTGAAGCAAGAGTGGTGACCTTGCCTTGGTCCATGAAGAGTTGTGCAGGATGATTGAATTATAGAAGGAAAAGACCAATTTTGGGAATGGTAACATGCTTTCTCATGGATTGGATGTGATGATTGGATTAGCTACCCAACTAGTTCAAGACTTGAGGTGGTCAATGTTTGGAAGCAGTACGAAGGGGTCGAAGTATAGATGAATTAGTAGTTCCATGGGGTGAAACACTTAGATATTTTGGATGATCTTCTTGATGAAGGCTAGACTATAGTTATAGGAGACAAGAACAATGGAAATATAGCATATTGAAGCCACCACAATGAGAGGAAGCAATAGAGGCATTGGTGACAAAGTTGGGAAAAGAGGCACTTTTCCATAGAGTGGATGGTGGGATGTTGCATGATATCTTTGGCTTGAATAATGTGGAGAGTTGGGTGTTGAATGTGAACATATGTATGGATTTAGACGATGAATTAAGGAAAATAGGTTCTAGAGGATGTTGCTAAGGACGACAATGATTTTTAGTGGGGGAGGATGCAAGACCCTCACCTAGAAGGTTCTAAGGCACCTCCACCTCATTGGCATGGATGGATAGTTTAGATGGCTAAGTCACCTTGGCTAGTGGAAAGGTGCACCTCCTATGATATCCTTGGCCATCAACAAGGCACACTTAGGATGGTGGGAAATATTAACCTGTTGGCAAGACGAACTTGGGCACACCTATGGATAGATAAGGCACACCTTCACATATGGAGTATAGACAAACTCGAGTGTGTCTATGGATAGACAATGAGCTCTATAAACAGAGTCAAGTTGGACACACCAAAGGAGTTGGGTGCAATTTCTTAGACATGAAGTAAGGTTGTAGCAGGCAACCTTATCTGTGGACAAGTGGGGCATGGCAGACAAGTTGGATAGAGGATTGATAAGAATGGGTGCCTAAACTTATACATACCAATGGATTTAGGTGATATGCACTTGGGCGTTGTGACATGTGGTCAAAGTGCCTTTTATGTACAATTTTTCATGGATCACAATCATGTATCACACTCATCAGACTTACTCCCTTGGGCACGCATCGATTGGGCATGGACATACTAGATGCTTTGGGAACACTTGGGAATGATTGGATTAACTTGTTTGGAGTTTCATTTGGTGGACTTGAGATGGACCGAATGAGTTAGACCACTTAGGAGAAGTTGGGAGTGCTCATGCACAGATGAATAAAAAAATGTGGTGATCTAAGTAGGATCGAGATGAACTTACATATGAGATGACCTGGGCATGAATGACCTAGGTGGACATGAAAAATTGGGTGAGCTTGAGTGGACTTGGCATGGTTTGGAATGATGCACCAAATAATTTGACGAACAGTTCATTGAAGATAAGCACGTCAACTCAACAACACTTGGGTTCCCCTTGGGAAAAATTTTCACTCTCCCCATTGTATCATATGTAACATAGGAAAAAGTTGCACTCTCCCCATTGTATCATATGTAACATTCTTGTGTGTGTGTGTGTGTAGTACCCTTGTATCGATAGATGACTACAATAAAATATGAACAAAAAACTATAAATTGGAATACAGAAGAAAAAAATGAAAATTATCTCCTAGCTCTTAGCATACCTTATGTAAGGAGAAATGGAACCCTTACTCATTTGTCTCTACCTCCTTTTAAAGAGTGTTGTTGTAGTTTCATTTGATTATGAAACTAGAGAATGGTTTACAAAGACCCTAAACAAGATCAATGACTAAACTCGGGCTGACCCACAGATTTCCAACGACATTAGAAAAACTAAAAATTATAATGAAATAAAATATAACTGAAAGGTCACAAACTCGTGCATAGACGATATTTTTTGTCCTTTGTCCAGATGTACAACTTAGTTTTGTGTGTACCCAAAGTTTCCACATGTGAATGATTTGCTATTGTGTGAAAATATATTGTGCAAGTCATGTGCAAAAAAGAATATGGTTGGGCAAATTTGTCAAGCTTTGATGGAAATGAAACATGTATTTATTGAATGTGGTGCTAAGGTCTCTATTACCTTTTATATATAAAAACCTTGGATTCTTTGAATAAGGCCAACAAACTATGTTGTGTGAAAGAATTCATTTCTTTAGAATGTGGTTGAGTCCTATGTGCCCCTTGATCAAATTCAAGAACTGTGCAAAGGTCTTGGCTAGTCAAAGTTACATCTTCTAGTGTCTTATTGTTAAATTTGGTAGCATCGACAATCATTCTCCAATGAGAGGCCATATGGGCCACCCTGAGGCTAGCCATGGATATTTGGAGAATCAACCAGTCTTGTGAGGTATAGACAAAAGCCAGGGGGAATGTACAACCTCTGTGATTCAAACCAAAAGTCATGACAAACGAGATGCTATGTGAGTCTAATTAAAAAGTCAGGGGAAACATACAACCTCTGTGAGCATAGACAATCTACTGCAAAGGTTAGGGGGAACGTACAACCTCTGTGAGCATAGACATACTAGTGAAAAAGTCAGGGGGAACATACAACCTTTGTGAGCCTAGTCAAACCTTGTGAGCCATGAGCAAAAGTCAAGGCATCTAGAAAAATTTAGGTTGAATATAAAATTCCTATGATCTAGAAACAAACGATATTCCTAATATTGCAAATGATATAAATGTATTGATCTAGTGTGTTGGAATGTGTGACATTAACCACCATGAAGAGAATTTCGAATTGCCTTGTAAATAGTCGAATTGTAAATAAAGTCTTAAGTCTAGTTCTATTTTAGAACTAAAGTGTAATGTTGAGTTGCAACTAAAGGCTTAAGTCTAGTTCTATTTTAGAC
>SNQJ01S0085303.1:0-23708 GCA_010110895.2 Picea sitchensis | reverse complement strand
GCATTTGACCTCAATTCATGTAAACAACATTTCGCACTGCCAAATGAAATTAACCCAATTCACCTCTTCTTTGTTCCCACGCAAGCTTGTCATGACGAGTCAATCTATTCTATTGCTGCCAATCAACAGAGAACATTTAGCAAATCTGCCACCAATCTGCAACTCTCAAGCCATAAGCGAACCAACGCCTACAGGTAGATGACTAAAAGTTTATCTGACGCTGAAAATTCTGGGTTACATTTTCTGATTTTCTAAATCTTTTAAAAATGCATTTTTTGTATCGTTGATATGTATACTGCTGATTTTTTCGGTATTGAAATTTTTCAATCAGAATTTTTTCAGTATCATACTAACTTGGTAACTATGGTTTGAATTTTAAGTTGGATTTTTATTAAGATTTTTTGGGAAAAACAATGGGGGCAATGAAATGATCCCAAACCTCTTGCCACCCAAATGCCTTAATTTCCTCCCAGTGGCCAACATACCAATGTACCATTTCTTAGAGGTAACATTGAATTCTATGAAGAAAGATCAGCTTAAAATGACCAAGGTCAAGCATTGATTTCCTTAAAGGGAGGAAGGAATCAAACCCCCCTATCCCTGAACGCATGAGAATAAATTGCATAGTTTATGGTGTGACTATCATGGATGGATTCAAGGTTTGCTTTGAAGTATTTACTGCATCCATGTGATGAATTAGACCATGTTTTGTACTTAAGGATATTGATGTGTGCCTTTAGGGGTTTGAAATCCCTATAAGTATAAATGCATATGAAAACAAAGAGGCAAAAAGCCTATAGGTTAAAGAATCATTCCAGATGATGCTACAACCTTAATGAGCCTTGAATCACTCTTCTATTGAAGGTATAAAGTGTTTAAGCATGGGATTAGGATCCTTAACCTAAATCCCTAGAGCTATCCTATTTAAGAAAATCAAGCCCTACATTTGGGATATACTATGTGACTGTCAAGATGAAATAATGAAAGTGAGAATGTGGCTTAAATGTTCATGCTATGTTGAATGGAACGGATTATGCCAATTATGCTTAGATGACAATCATGAAAATGTGTTAGGAGGTACATTATCCCTCCTTGGAATTTACTTGCATGGAAAAACTTGAATCTATGTTGCATTGAATAAAGGGAAATTTATCTTGTCTTATAATGGAAAAGATTCCTAGCTTGTTTTAGGTTGTGTAGAGGAATGCCAAAATTCTGTCATAGTAATTTAAAATGAAGAAGGGTTTCTATTTGGAAATGGTCTTGCATTGTTGAATATTGATTTACTTACTGTTGTCATCACTAAAATGTTTGACCGGCAAACCCTACTTTTATTGATCGGTATGAAGGTACATTACAGAGAGAACATGCATGCAAAGAGGGTAGATGCTTAGCACAAGAGGGTTATACTATGGGCTCTGCTGGCAGGTTGTACTATGGATTTTACAGCTTGTTTTATTTAATAAAGCTGTCGCTTTTTAATCTTAAACCTCATTAATATCTTTTTATAATGTAACATTTTTTTATATTATTATATAAGTAAATTTTGTGTGTAACTTTATATAAATATGTATTATATATATTAAAAATGTAATTTATTAATAATATATCATATTTTATATTAAAGTTAATTAGATTTCGTATTAAAGTTAATGATATTTTTTAATATTTTAAAATAATATATATAGACAAACTTAATGCCAATCATTATCTGAGTCTCATCGGTAAATTCGGACTCGAATTAAATTTCATTTTGTTATCAAACTTGAACTCTAACAAAAACCATGTGACTTTGACCCCACCAATGTGTTGCAAAGACAAAGTTAATTCAACGAATTAGAATGTGACTTTGGCTAAAAATTCAAGTATTTATACTTTAAATAACTAAACTTAAAAAAACATTGGAATTGCTTACCTGGTTGCTCCACATCTTTTGCACTCTTTGCCAGGTTTTTTCCAAAAGTACACATGGCTCTAGTGAAAGCATTATCTGTTGGTGTATTTATAGCTACTAATCACGTCAGGGACCATGCACTCTAAGCATACGTACAATCCATCTTTGACCTCCCCAATTTGATCTTCTACTAAATGAGCTCTGTAATGATACCTTGTGTTCAAGAAATACCCGATTGCATGTATAGGGTGATAGAGTTGATTGTTCCATCTATTATCAACGATCTCCTAGACAGGCCCATACTTAGCTACTCTATCCTTGTATGTTTCCTTTATCTATTCCTTTGCATGATCCATAGCCTCATAAAAGTAACCCATGGCCAATTTTTCCACACTGACCAACCGCAACACTTTAACAAGGGGCTTGGCAATTTTCACAATCTCTGCTTCTTTTTTACAATACAAGTTCTCGAAAATTTTCTTTTTGGTGTCTTTCCATCTTGTTTGCAACCCTATTGAGATCCATTCCATTCATCACATGAAAACATATTTTTCAAGTTCTATGCCTGGGAAAAGAGAGATTGCGATGTGAAGAAGTTTGATGCCTATCTCACGATGGCAAGCCTAATAAGCTCCCTACCCCCAGTGATTTTCCTCATTAGGTTTTGTTATCGCAGGATTTCTACTTGTGCAAAGCCCACCAAAAGATCCCCAAATCTTGCATAACAATTAAAGAAACTACCACTGTCACCTTAGTAGGATCTTCCCCCGCTTTAGTGATGGAAGAGGTCCACCACAAGGGAGGCTTCACTGGTGACCTCAAGGGATCAAATAGCAAGTTTAGTAGCCACGCCTATCGCCCCCTATCTTGATCATCGGTTTCTTGGTCTAGGTCTAGGAAAGAGAAGAGGTTGAAGATGATTTTTGTACCTGCCCGAAACAAGAACACTTTGCAGCATGTATACAACAATTACCAAGCTAAAGTATGCAAAAATAACCTCTTAAGACACTAGACGAGATAGATTTCAATGGTTGTTACAAATTTGCAGCAGTAAACAATTATATAACAACAGTGAATTATTTGTAACAGCAGCAATAATTAGTGCTCAGAAATATCACAATTGACCATGAAAAGTAAGCATATAACCAATAGAATATTATCCAATTGTTAGAGGTAATTTCTAAGTGAGTTAAGCCACCTTTAGACGAGTGTATGCAGCAAATTAATGTGATTTTAGATGGTTGTAACAAACTTTTATAACAGCAGCAAATAATATTGTGAGTTTGCTAGGTTTAGAGTTAGTGGAGTTAGTAGAACACTTGAGAGAGTTGGAAAAGAAGTTTTATCAATCACTTTCAACACAAGAGTTGCTTCTAGATTAGTGCCTTTACCATTCTAGGGTTATGGAGTCTCAAATGCATCCAAGCTTGAAGGTTAATCTACTTGAAACCAAGAGGTAGAGTCTAAACCCTAAGGTGCAAGCACATTTGGGCCTTAGGCTTTAGACTTTGAGGAGAAGGACGTCTATGGTGCAAGCACATTTGGGCCCTAGATAGCGTTCTCCCTTCTTGTAGCTTCAACTAGGTCAAAGATTAATTGTCTTAGGGTTCTAACCCTAGCAAGGACAATTCACAAATTTTGGACAAGTAAAACTTTGTGAGAAGAAGAAACACTTATGTTCATCTCTTAGGGTTTCAACAAAACAAGACTTCTTGCAACAAAATAGCAATTTCACCATTTACATCAACAACATATCAAAGAATTGCAGAAAATTACTTACTTCATCCAAGAAACCAAGAGCATTTAACCCTAACTGCAGAAATATCCATCCAAAATCAGCAAACCATCCACAAGAGATCAATTCCAAGCATAGTGCATGAGAGAGAAAGACCAATAACCCCCAAGGGGCCGAAAATTTCAGAAGTAGCTCTCACAATGGTGAGGAAAAGATGATGATAAAATGAAAGTGAGGTTTAGCCTTTTTATATGTCAACAACAAAATATAAGTGGGGTTGACCCCTCATTTAACCTTTACAAATGATAAAATGCAAAAAATAAATCATAACGAGCCACACATGTGAGACGTCAAGCCTCCTTAGGCAAGGAGGGGGCCTTCAAAGGCCATGTGGCACTAATTCGGAGTAGAATGGGGGGTAATAATGTCTCTCCCCACTCAAAATCATGCCAACCATCATCAATACCCTGTGTGTCCACCAAACCCTAGTTGTGTCAAGCCCTAGAAGATGACCTCATCACCAAAAGAGGGCCAACATCCAATATCCAGGTGCTACGTCCAAGCCCTAGGGAGTTGTATCTTGTCTTTGCAAGGTCTCTGACCGTCTGCTACTGCAACGTCCCTGATCCTGGTGAAAAATAAGCTCTGGAGTACTATGCCCAACCTATGGGCTTCCATCCCATCTGTGTGTCATCATGATTGAATCTTGCTCATACCAAGCCCATATGTCCATTGTCCAAGGTTCCCAAGGATGTGAGAGAAGATGTATGAGGGTGGTGAGTCACTGGATGACCCACTGCTCTCCATCACACGTGCCAAGATCCTATAATAAAGGCACAACGTCCTGGGTACAAGCCTAGGACGTCCCTCAAAGAAACATGCCAAGGCCATCCAAAACAAAATAAGGTATAATACAAGGTTAGCCAAGGTCCATAAGCAACATTAGTCCTTAAAGCGTGCAAAGTAAGTTGTAACTTAATATATAAGCCATGGAAACAATTCACCTCAATATCCTTGAGATGCTAGTTCGCCCTAGCCTAGCCCACCTCTTGGTACCCTCAGCTAGCAAAAATGTCAGGTTTGAATCTTTGGTCAAAGTCAAAGTCAAAGGTTGACTTTTGGTCAATTGATTTTGTGGTCAAAGTTGAAATTTTAGAGTGTCTAGCTTGTTCTAAACATTGAATCTTCTGATTAAGTTTCTAATCTCTTCTTGTCAAGATGGTATCTAGTTTCAGATTGGAAGACACACTGGACGATGCTACAAGGTTTCAAAGGTATGCACTTGTATATGCTATCTAAGTTATATCACCTGGCAAAACATGAGTGTGTTTGCAGGGAAAGTACTAGAGGCCTTGTCCAAGCTATAATCTTGGATTCAGTGCATTCAGAATAACAAGCGCACCCTCTGTAGCAAGTGAGGCTTCATGTTCTAGGTTTGATTAAATTGTTAAAATTTATATATATCAAGGGTGATAGTTGTTACATTAAAAACTGTGAAAGCAGTCTTTGAAAGATTCTACTATTGCTAAGTGCAATGAATACTGAGGGGCAAACCTAGGTGTGCCAGGAAGGGATTGCATGGGTATAAAGATGGACAGCATACTCTTCTTCAGGACGATGGCTGCAGTCTGATGTAGAGTGCCTTCAAACCTACTCTAGAAGTCAAAAGGGTTTCATTCTCGGCTTGTTTTATATGCTCGAATATTTTTAGCGATCTTGGATATCTTCCAATTTTATGCCCCATTCTTTTAGAAAGACTTCTTCTAGTTGGTTCATGGAGTGATGCTAGCATCTGGAAGATCATCATATTACCATTTTTTAGCATTTCCGTGAAGAGTGGTGGGAAAATCTTCATCACTACATCTTCGGCATCGTCATCGACAGGGTGGAGTCTAAATTAAGAATAAAATTCATCCATATGAGAAAAATCGGCTCTTTCCCCATGCATGCCAAGTGAATCTCGGGAGCCATTTTTGGATATGAGGGGGCATTTGTCTTGGGTATCACGGGATTTTGCTCATGTCCAAAGGCTTGTAGTTCCGGAGATCCCATTGTGAAGTCATTGTTGGCTTAATCCTCGTGATGGAATTAAGCAAAATAATTTTCTTGAAACTATCAAAGGAGAAGGGAAAACACCCTAATGGAGTCGCCAGGTAAGCTTGTACAAGAAAGTCTCTGAGGCAAGGCTTAAAAAAGATTTAATAAGTTTGAGGGAGGAATGACTCCAGTGTTCCCAAATAGCAGTAAAATGTTATTACCTGGTTTGTAGCTAGGTCAAGGCTAAAAAGGATAGAGGTCAGAAGCTGAAGATCTTGAGACCTTCCCCACCAATGTCACCACAATGGGAGGTTCTTTCTATTCAAGGAAGCTAGCCCAGAGCGTCCCGATGACACAGGGAGTTTTGAAAGCTGAAGAATAAAAGGGCAGACAAGTTCCTCCTCACAGTTACCACCAAGGTCAGAAAGTCCGACTGTCATTAATAAAGTGTATGCCCAGATGAGAACACCTGCGAAGAACAAGACAATAGAAAATAATATATGCAGGTAATATTGAGTGGGTTAGTACTTCATGTGACTATTTGACATTAATATATAAGCAATGTGAAATAACAGTCAATAATGAGATCAACGTTTTTGTCAATATAGCAATGGAGAAGCATCAATTCGTGTATTGAGATGATGTAATCAACAATGTATCTAACCAATCTTTATTCAATAAATGCTATCAATCATCATCCCAATTGCTTATCATCAAGAGTTGTTGCGTCAGATGGAATAACCAATTGTGGCGTAGGCCTAGTTAGGGTTAGCTAGTTAGTTAGGGTTCAAATTTAAAAGTTTTAAGAGTTGGTTTTGAGCACTATCACTTCAACGTTGGTGGTTCTAAGATGAGTGCCTAAGGGTAGATGGACTCAAATAAGAAGAGGGCCTTAAAGTTGAAGGATGAAAGGCTAGGGGCAAGAGGAAGAGGTTCTAGAGTGTTGCAATAGGGGCTCTAGAATCAAAACCCTAAGGGAAAGAGGCTCACTCAGGGTGTTGCTTAAGGCCTCGTGCTCTTTCCTCCTTCCCTTAGGTCAAACTTGGCAAAAGCGACTATGATTGAAGAGCTAAAACAAGGGGATCAGGGTGAGGGAGAGTGTTGTAATGTGAGGCTCTATCACTAAAACCCTAGAAGACTGACCCTAGGTGTAGATAACCTAGGCACAGGGACGTCACCCTCCTTTAACCTTTAAAAATCAAAGATAGCCCCAAGCAAGAGGAAGTGTGAAGAGTGTAGAAAAGGCTAGGGTCTTTCTTCCTTCTTCAATGGCTTCAGGCTTCTCCTCCTAAGGGGACATGAGACCAAGGACCTACTTTTGTGCTTGTCACCTAGGGTTTAAAATCGACAAATTTATAAGTAAATGCAGAATTATAAACCTACAACCATTCAATTAAAAATTTTTGCCAAGAAAACACTTACATATCATTATGAAAAGCATATACAAACCTAGATGTAAACCTTCCTTCAAGAAAAAAAAAAAAAAAAAAAAAAATCCTTCCATCAACAAGTGCACCTCACTTTAAAGACCAAATACCCAAGTAGGCCGCAAAAATCAGACCTCCCATAAGGGAGTGAGTTGTGTTATGTTCAAATGAGGGGAAAAACATCCTCAATATAGTGTATCATGACCTTTAGTAAAATTAGGTCATTAAAAATAGCCAACAAAGGGCTACAAACCAAAATCATCTTGTTTTTACATTAGCTGCTAAGTAAAGACATAAATGAGCAAAGGTGAGACATCAAGCCCCTTTGAGAGGCGTTGAAGCTTTTTGGGCTAGTCCGACATCAAAGTCGGGGCGATTAGCCCTTTTAGGCTCCTCCAAAGTACGCCACAGGTGCGGTAATCTATCAAGCGCCACAGCTCAAAGGTGACACAGGCCTTGGGTGACGTCCTTTCCATCAAAGGAAAGCGTTCCATCTGAAGTAGGTCAGCCCTCACAGGGCAGGCTCGACCAAAAATTATCTGGGTGGAGCATCCTTCTTCTTCTCATGTGCAAGGCTCATCCAATCACTGTCCCATCTCTGCCCTTTTGATGGGGTCCCGGCCAACCATCGATGGGCTCTTATTTATGGAGGTCAGAGCTAATCATCTCCCCCATGTACACCGATCCTCTGATACCTGTCCACCAGGCATGGTCCTACACATCAAAAAACTTCACCCTCCGGGCTCATTAGTCCACAGGGGATCATAGCAATGTTATCACATTTCATCATTAATTTTTATCAAATACATGCATAAAAGCCACACGATATATCATTCAATAGCTCAAGATATTCTGATGACCCACCTGCGATACAAATCTGGAGGAAAAGACAAAATGCTCTATTGGGCCAACATCCATAAGAAAAGGAAAGTCGAGGGTATCATCAAGCCATGTAAAGCGAGGTGATGTGGTCGAGGATGTCTAGACATGCGGATGAAGTGAAAGGCAGGGGTGTATGATATTATCTGTGGGGTGCCTTTGTAGAAGGTTATTTTTACCTGTCATGGATGCAATTCTTTCCAAGCCCTTTATTGCCTTTATTCTCTTTTTCTTGTGTTTTCTTATTTATTTTATTTCAAAGGTCTAACTAGAGGACCTTGCCTTGGCATGGTGACCCGAGATGACAATGTTACCCACAAATACTTTCCGCAGAGATGATAAGGCGGCTCATTGATGAGAACCCTTTCCTTGTACATACAACCAAAGGTCCTTGCCGGTAGTAACGAGATAATGGCAATGTCATCTTTGCCTAGGTACCCATGAACATAATAGAACAAGTGATGAGACCCTATCCTCTTGGCTAGGTCTTGTTTTGTTATTTTCTTGGGTCCCTCTTATTTCTTGTTGAGGAGCTTTCTTTAGCCATCTTGGGGATCCTAAATGAGGAGGCATCTCGAGTTTTCATTTTATGGCTTTTATCTTTTACCCGAGTTGCTTTTACCTTAAGACGCTGGCCCCTTCTTCCCACGAGATAAGGTGTAAACCCACAAACAAATCATCTTAATGGGACTAGGGGAATGCGGTGATAGTGGGAGATAAGATGTAAAAGTGATGATATGATAAATTGGACGATGGCCCTTAATCCCGTTAGTAAACCAAAACCTATGGGTACAAACTTGCTAGGATACCCTGTCCAATCCCCAACCCATGATTAGAAATGGGTTAATGTAAGATCTAAGCAATTGTTAGAAATGTAAAGAATTTGATGCATATATCTAAAAGGTCGTAATCAATAATGACACATACCATGATACACAAAATCATTACCTCATGAAGCAAGAAACAAGAGTCCTCTCGATAAGTCCATGAGAAGGTGATGGATGTTACTATTAACAAGACCTTCTGATGAAAGAAGAAAGATGGGCCCTTGAGGACCATACTCGAGTCAATCTGCTCTCGGTACTCCATGTCAGGACCTATGGGCCGAGACATGATCTCTTAGTTATCCTAGAAATCAGGGATAACAAGCCCAGAGCACATTCTCTCCTCATCATTACGGTAGATGAGCTGCCATGTGCATAACCTCTCTGGGTCTCCTCTGAACAAAGTCATCCCAAAGGCGTTCCCACTTGGGAAGGTTCTCTATACAATGCCCTCAAAAAAAATAGCCCATTGTTTGGTCACCCCATTCAATGATGTCCTCACAAGTTCACCGTCAGCAATGGCCTCCCTACTTGTCAAGTTCATTTCTCACCTGTGTCAACCTGGTAGATATGTGACCACATTTTCAGCCTTGATTATCTTTAATGCTTTTGAGTTTCTCTCTCAAAACCATCTTCGAGTTCTCATTTGTACTTTGTTAACCGTCAGAGCTCCCACATCTCATAGGCATTTGTCTTCCCTATCACATGAGAAATCCGAATAGTCCTTGATGGCATCAAGGATGATTCTTTTAGCTTTGATACTCTTCTTGGTGTAGGTTGCTAGAAGAATAGAATATGTGGGTACATTCATAGGATTTGTTGTGGATTTCTCAACAATATCACATAACTCCTTTCACCTGTGATGAAATCATTTTCTCCTTCCAAGACGCAAAATTTACTACCCCATCAAGTCTGTCTTCAACCCTTAAACCGGTAGCCATTATGACCCTTCTCAGTGGAAAATAAAAATTTCAAAATTCTGTCCGGTGAAGTAACTTTTGTCCTCTTTTATGTCTTGTTGATATAAGTCTGCAATTTTCTTTAACTCAGCTCTGATAACATAACAAGAATTTTCAGAACTCACCCAGGTTTCAAGTCTCAGCGATTTTATCGGTGTTTAATGCCAAAACCAGTTTATGACAGCCATAAATGCTCAACATATAAACAATATTTCAGAACTTAAGCTTGTAGTTAAGACAACATTTAATGCAGAAATAAAATCGTATCAGCAGCACCACATTCAGAAAATTAAATGCACGGAGATTTTTGGTCAAACTTGACCTGGAAAAACCCACAAGGGGGAAAAACCAGTGAGAGGGATTTTATTATTTTAGAGCTCAAAGAAATTTCTTTTTACAACAGAATATATCATCATTAAATACAAACTTATCTCGAAAAACCATGCCAAGTTTCCTCCTCAAAATCTGAGCCAAACTCCTCGAAAATCATGCCAGAATTTCCTGTACGCATATCACCTGGTCAACTTGTCAATTTTGTGCATCTTTCTTGTTGTACGAATGCCTCGAAATACTGCCAAATGTTGCAGCACAAATTCTGGGCAATAAATGTTGTACAACCGCCTAGGGAATCGTGCCAATCACCCAGAAAACTCACAGAATTCCTCCTCGATTTTTGTGCAGCAAAACAGCGGTATGACCTTCAAAATCTGTATGGTACGACCTCCTTAACTATGATGTACCTTTCCTCAATTTTGTGCCAATGTTAGGTTAATGCGGCACGCTCCAAAATACATCTTGATGCGGCGTCCA
Source organism: Picea sitchensis (assembly GCA_010110895.2). Taxonomy (NCBI): domain Eukaryota; kingdom Viridiplantae; phylum Streptophyta; class Pinopsida; order Pinales; family Pinaceae; genus Picea; species Picea sitchensis. The sequence goes on along the minus strand of SNQJ01S0085303.1, from coordinate 13,143 downwards.
TTAATGTTGTACCTTTCCTCCTCAATTTGTGTGCCCAAGGTTTCCCTGGAATGAGTGCCCTAAGCTGCAAAAATGCTCTTCCTTGAGTCTACTTGACTTCTCTCCTTCTCATGCTCTCTCTCAGCTGGCTTCAACAAGCCCCAAAGAGATTAAGCCCTCCTGACCCTAATCACCTCAATGAGGAGAAAGGTAAAAGGTCACTCATCGATGGCTGAGATTGGATGAGATGAATGGTGGAGATTAAATCAGTCAAGTCACCCACTTTCCCTAAGTTCAAAAAGCTATGTTACCAACATCAGCGATATGTATGATTCACGATATTATCGGCAAAATCCACTTTGGCGATAATGTCGAGATTGTTCTGAAAATTTTGAAAATGTACGATATTATCATAGATGAAGCGATAATATGTACTTCTGGCGTGAGAAATATTACAGATTGAGACGGGCGGAGAAATAAAAGCCCGATTTTTTTTTGTCATTTTGAAAACATAGTGTGGGGTTTTGAGAGCAAAGGAGAAAATGGTGAGTTTGCCATCAGCCAAAGGCGAGGAGGAGCGAGATTTTGAGAACTATAACCAGTTTATTGTGGGAGTTGGGATTGATTTTCCTCAAGCAAGGGCTCATTTGTAGGTATGGGCAACAGTTTTTACCATTTATTTTGTTTTTTTTTCAATATTTGCTGTCTTATCCTTCATCTTGGTAGTTAGGGATTGTTGTTTTTAGCTGCCATAAAATTGTTTAGTGTGGATGATTTCCATTGTTTTTAATTTTCTTACAAATTTATGATAGGTTTTATTAATTTTTTAATTTATCGGTTTTTCAACTTTTCCCCATTTTGAACATTTGTATTTAGTAATTTACTATTACAGTTACAGTTAAATGGTGATTTTAATTTTTCCACTATTTTTGTACCTTAGGTTTGATCACTTGAAGATTGAAAATGCCAAGAAAAGAATTGGATCCTATGTGGGAATATGGTGATCCTGAGGGGGGGTTTAATCGACAAACTTTGTATTGCAAATTATTGTAAGGCTGAGAATGATGGGAATTACGGTGAAATACCACCTTGCAAGAATCCGGGACATGAAGTGGATATTTACCCAAAATCAACCCCGGAAATCACGCATATTGCCAACAAAGCACTTAAGGATATCGATTTAGCCAGAGATTACAGGGAAGCCAAGAAAGCTCAATTTGCAAGGACAGGTGGAATATCTAAGGAGGGAAGTTTGGCGACTTCAATTCCACCTTCTACCTCATCGTTTTTTGTTTCTAGAACCACACCTAGTTCACAACCTTCTATCAAGTCAATGGTAAACAAAAGGAGAAGGAAAATTTTGATAAGTTGGTGGGTAAATGTTTCTTATGGAGTGACATTCCTTAACATTGCCAAGAACAACCCATTCTATCAAGCAATGTTTGATGCAGTTGCTATTGTTGGCCCGGGGTGCAAGGCCCCTACCTATGAGGAGTTGAGAGGGCCTATCCTTGAGAATGAAAAGATTGATTGTGCTAGCGGATTGGAGGAGCTTAAGGCATCATGGGAAATCCCTGGATGTGAAGTGTCGAGATGGTTGGAAGCCGGACCCAGAGAAGGGTAGGACACTTTTTAACTTCTTGGTTAATTGTCCCCGGGGGTCAATGTTTGTTAAATCTGTTGATGCATCTTCACATGTTAAAGATGCAACATTATTATGTGACTTATTGGATGAGTTCATTAGGGAGGTGGGTCCACAACATGTCCAAGTCATATGAAGGATATGGCCCTTTAATATATTCTTGCAGGTAGGATGCTTTTGCAGAGGTATCCTACATTGTTTGGACTCCTTGTGCTTTGCATTGTATAGATTTGATTTAGAGGATATGGGAAAATTCCTTATCTCAGGGACATTGTTGAATCGGCTAAAGCATCACAAAATTCATATATAATCATGCAGTTGTGCTTAGCTTGATGAGAAGATTCACAAATAATAGGGAGTTGGTGCATCCTGCAATCAAGTTCTTTGCCACTAGCTTCATATCTGTTTGATCTATCTTGGTTTGTATGCGTGACTTGAAGACAATGTTTGTTTAACATGAGTGGGATGATTTATCATAGAGCCGTAAACCGGAGGGGGAGGTCATATGTAGGCTTGTGTCATACAGGAGAGCTTCTGGGTGGGAATGTTGGAGGTGGTGTGGTTTCCATTACCGAACCTTTGGTAAAGGTTCTCCGGTTGGTTGATGGAGACAAGCCCCCAATGGGCTACTTGTATGAGGCAATGAATAGGGCCAAAGCCATCGTGCCTACTATGATGACCTTCTAGGGAGATGATGGATTTGAAACAACTCTAGGATATGGGAGTGATTGATCTGGCCGATGGAACAGCAATACACTTCGCCCTTTGGGTATCTTTGCAGGATTTACCTCAATCACAGCATTCTCTACTTCTCATGTGGTTTTAGATTTGATGTTGAGATTATGGAAGGACTCCTCACATGTGTTGAGAGAATGATGCTAAGTCATGAAGAACGTGCAGAGGTTTCCAAAGAAATGGAAATATATAGAATGTCTAGTGGGACATTTGGCTTTGACATGACTATTCATGATAGGAAGACCAAAATGCCAATTAAACTTCATTAATTTCCATTTCCAGCTTTTCAATGTCTTTTCTTTCAAACTATTAACTCAATTTCAATGTCTTTTCTTATGTTTCTTTGATTTCTTGTAGATGCTTGGTGGACAAGCTATGGTGCAAGAGTACCCAATTTACAAAATCTTTCCATTTGGGTTCTTAGCCAAACATGTAGCTCTTGAGGATGCGAGCGCAACTGGAGTACATTTGATAAAATATCTGACAAGAAGCATAGCAGTTTATAAAATTTCAAATTAAATTGCAATTCATTATACGGAAATAAAATTAAATTATAATATTATTTTATAATTGCCATCCTCTGAGGGTGGAATCCCAGTGCCTCAATGACATAGTATATGTCTACTACAATCTCCGTTGTTGGTGGCGAGATTGAAAACATGATGTGGGGCTTAATTTCATTAGATTAGGATTGACGCAGTGTTGAATGGAGGGGTTGAGAGGGCTATATCTTGGAGTCCCGATGCTGATTGAATCGTGAAGGTAGAGGGAGACAGCCAGCGGGAGGAGGAGGGAGGATGTGGAGGGGGATGTTCTGAGGCGGTCTTCCACCATCTTTACGGACTCGGACAGAGGGAGTTGCAGTTGGCAGTAGCACCGATTAGGGACGCATGATCTAGACTCTGGTGTCCTCTACTGGACGTCAGAGTCAAGTGCCAGCCCCAAATGCTTCTTCCTCTAGAGGAAAAAACTATCACCTTTTCCCGTAAAAGGCGGCCAGGATCATTGAATTTTATTTGATTTTTGTAGATGATTCATGATGATGAGATTCATTTATTATATTTTTGATGATATTTTGGCTTTGAAGCGTTTCATTAATTGAGACATGATTCCCCAGTGTTGGTCTATAGGCCTTGATGTATTTGAGTTTACTAGGCATCTTATACATCTTATATATGAGTTCTCTTTTCATATTCATGTGGAAATGCATTTATTTGATGTTGTTGATGCTTTAGATGTTAAAAATTGAAAAAAAAAATGAATATTTTTTGTATTTTTTTTCCTCACAACATTTTCCGATATTTACCAATATTTTCCACGATTTTGCCGATATTTTCATTTTCAGAACCTCAACGATATTTTTGTCGGCTAGATGTTAGTAACACGCAAAAGAAGTCACTTTTAATTTACATCTCATAAATTAAATGACTAGGGTCACATTAGGCACTTTCTCACCCCTTAGGTGCCTAGGTGATGTGAAACACTTGCCTAAGTACTTTTAATTATTTTAACAATATGTCAGAGTTTTATTTCATATTTATAGCAATGTTTTGTGATGTTGTTGTTGCTTTAGATGTTTAAAAATATGAAAAAAATAAAAGAATATCTTTCTATTTATTTAGAATGTCGATATTTTTTCACAATTTTGTTGATAAGTTATGTTCCAAATGTTAGAAATAATAGATGTGCTAGTTTAACCATTGACAATATACAATGTGTCACCCAACCATAGGCGAAGCCACCCGAGCACCTTAACCTTAATGATGATTAAGGAAGCAAACCTAGGCCTAATAGCCAATCAATGTAGCGTGCATGTCTCCAGAGCGCTACTTTTGAAGGCGAAGGTCCAAACCATAACCAATAGAAAGTCCAAAATGACAAGAATACGGGTTGCGGTAGCTCCAATGGCTACTCTCGGACTTGCGCACTTGCTTAGTTTCTGCAGTGCACACTCTTACTATTCTGCAGTTTTGAGATGTGTGTGTCAAATGAGATCCAATGCCCTATATTTATACTTCTCTTTAATTTGTACAGATTAAAACTTCTGCGCCGGAGCTAATAACTCAATAATAAATATTCTCTTGGCCAGGCTTGCCTCTAGGGTTATTATCCATGCTTTAGGGTTTCTTCTTGCTTCAGAAATATTATATTCTTGTTAGGGTTACACATTGAGGTTAGCCTCATGACTATATAATATCCAGCACTCCTCTAATGGGAGTGTTGGAAGAATGGTCTTGAGCACAAACATATACCATTCAATCGATAGCATCATCATAAACATACAGACTATCTCATGATTAGATCACGAGGACCCTCATCATTATCAATATCATTTGATACCATTCACTATATCATCTCACCAGTATGCTCTGTCACGAGTAATTGGGCATGATGTTTAATAAGTCATTCACTCCACAGATTGATGCAAGAACCATTCTTCTAATCCTAGACATATGTCCTAGAAGAATAACTATTTTCCAACGGATGTTGGAAGCCATGCCATGGGCTACAAAGGACTATTCTTCTAATCCTCCTAGAAGAATAAATGTCACGGACCATTTTCCACACAAATGTCGACCCACTACTTTGACTATCATCTAGGCGTGTCCTTTCAACCTCTTTGATAGTCTACCGACAATCGGAACTCAATGTCATTCAATAGAACACAAGCTGACCAATACATCATAGTAATACACAACTTCTCTATCGGTGGTACACTACACCAGGTACACACTTCTTAATCAATGACACATAGTCACAACAGGTGGAACACATCCACCCTGATAGCATACATCTATTGTCCGGAGACCTCTGAGTCTCCATAGCAATCATATCATTTGATATCAACACCGGAAAAAGCAATATCATGATATAAATTGAGTCACTTGGGCCAATTTTTCCCTCACGTCTGTGAGATCTGGAAAACATCGCCCTCAGAAAGTAAAACATCGACCATGGGCTATTTGGATATTCTTCTCAAGCATAGAAGAATAATTGTCCATGATTCCTGAACCTAGACCATTCAACCTAAATGGTCCATTCCTCACAGCATTAGTCATAAGGTACAACACAGGAGGAATAGGTTTTCCCTAGAGGGAATGCATGTCCTTGATTGAACACAGGGCATTCCCCACCTTGGGCCATTCCTGCGGCACTAAACATAGTGCAACTTTGGATAGAATGAGTCGTCCCTCGGGAATCATTGTCGAGACCATTTCCTAATGGAAATGATTGTCTAGAACCATCCTCCAAAATAGACCATTCTTCAAAAAATTCCCACAACTATGAGCTTCGAAAGAATAATTGTCTGATGAGGCGGACCATTCTACTTGACCACTACTTTCAGGAGTGACTTCTAACAAGAAGAATGACAATCCTAATGACTGTCCTAGACCATTCCCCTGCTGCCGGCCTAGGGGAATGGGTTGTCTCTGATTACGTGTGATCTATTGAACCATTTTCGTACAAGCGACTATCAGATGGACTATTTTCCAGAGCTTGGAAAATGCGTAAGATCGAGAAATCTCAAACCCTTTCCAGAGGCTTGGAAGAGCATCCCAACATGGACCATTTTTGGTGAAAATGATTGTCCATCAATCAATGTTACATCAATGCTCCCTCCCAACAAGGGAGTCATCTCTTCCAGCACAATAGGGAAGTCGTCTCCTGAGCTGACTTGTTGTTTCTTAAAATGCATAGGCACCATCTTGAGACGGTTTTACGAATATACGCTATCTGCTCATCACATTGGAGATATATTTGGAGAACCACTTCTCTTTACATTTCTTCATCACTGAGAATATGATGCTTGATCTCAATGTACTTTGAGTACGTTATGGAACAGTTTCTCACGAAGGCTTCATGTAGCTTTGATCGTTACAATATATATCATGGTTGAGTTCAGCACTTATGTTTCTTGCTAGGTTCATGACATCGTGACAAGGCTCAAACTAAAACATAGGTAGCACTTCTTTTGTCATCATGAGAGGTTGCCATGGATTAACAATCCATCATCGGAACTTTTAGTAACTATTATGATATCTCTTGTCATAGAAAGTTTTCCTGCCTTCTATTGTATCTGAGATACTCTACATCAAGTTGTTGAATCCATACAAGGTTTTTCTTATATCTGCATACATGGGTCTCTTTTTGTTATACCTAAAAAACTTGAGATTTCTTTACATAAGCTTCTTCCTCAAAATGCTTTCTTTATTAGGAAGAACAATCTTTTATAATATAGTGATGTAAACTTCAATCCATGGATATTGCAAGAGATATAATAACTCAGAATGAGGTATATACGGTTTATAGGAACAAGTTGTTATCATAGTCCTCTCCTCCTTAGAAGAACCTCTAGTTCTGAATCTCATGATGCTTCATTCATGTCCCTTTTTTCATATTTTATTACATATACTATTCTTCATCATATTTTCCATTATACGCTTGATTGCTTCTAGTGGGTTCAAACCAAAGTGGTAGTCATATGATTCTCGATATAATAAGCGGATTCAATTGTCTTTTCTTTCTTTCTTGGAATCTTCATGTTCTTCCTCATACTTTTCTTTAGCTCTTAGGTCCATGAGTCTTACATAGATTCCATGCCACAGAATTCTAACTTCTTCCTTTCATCATAGGATCATGGATGTAGATGGACAACTTGAAAGGATACTTTAAGGATTCTTTTTGAAGAGACTTCTAGAGTCAAGCTGAGGTACATCTTTATTTATCATAGTTTGCTACTAGAAGTTAGACATGAGCGAGATGCTTCACCAATCTCGATGGAGCATATCGTTAGGATTAGCTCCCCTCATAATCCTTGCTTCATGCATGAATGCATGCTCTTCTTTTTAGATTATATAATCAGCTCCCTCCATCTAAGAGAGTCCACTTTTATGTCTGCATCCTTATTGTCTTCTAGAAGGGAGCCTGTCACAAGTCTTTCTAATTTCCTCTTGATTCTTGACTTCTTCTGTTTTTACTTCTTCCAGGATTCTTCAATTTTGATTATGATTTCAGAAACCCATCTTGCGGTATTACTTATCTTCCACATGAAGTGTTACCAAGGATTGTCAATGTACTTCATCTTTCATGTGTATTTGCTTGACTTGTAGTCATCATTGATAGAAATCCTTATCTTGTTATTCTTCCTATAGGTATTGTTTCACTTGAACACCTTATATTCTAATAAATAGATATGCAAGATATGTATAGAAACTATGTAAACATGGTATGTACAAGAACTATGAAGAATATTTGTACCTTGTTTTAGAAGGAAGAAATTTGTTTTATCTGCCAGCCTTCTTTAGGGTCCCCTTTCTTGACGAAGCGATGCCGTGTGTTTCCTTCCTTTTTCTTTAACTGGGACAATGATTCTTGTAGTGACCATATTTTCAAACCGGTTGAAGCATTGTATTTTGACTATATCTTTCTCTTGATTTGGTTTCTTCTTGGTGCCAAACTTCTTCTTATTCCTGAATTTCTTTAACCTTCTTGTGTGGCTTGATCATCATCTTTCCTTTGGAATTTCTCTTTAGCTAATCCATGATTCTTCTTGTGCATAGCAAGTCAAGAGTTCTTCAAAATTGGGATACTCCTTCCTTGTGTTCATGCTTTGCTGACAAATACATCCCATGTCTTGGGAAGACATTGAGTACTATATTTACCCGATTCTTTCCTCTTTGAAATGATTTCTTCAATAGCTTGTAGTTGATCTCTTATAGAAATTCTCACAAGTATGATGTTATGTTGTCATCATCATTCATTTTCATGTCCGCGAGAGCTCTTAGGACTCTTAGCATTCCAATGTTTAGTGAGAAGAGATTAGTTAGGACATCGTACATTTTTCTTAGATGAGTCAAGATGAAAAAAATGTAGGGTATCAAGTGATCATTTATAGAGTCCCATAATTCTCATGGATTTGATGTCACTGTCTTTGAATTTTTTCCATAACTGCAACGTTATGGGTTTCCTTCTCTTTTCCTTCTTCAAGCTGTGGTTCCGCGATCTTTCCTTTCACAATATCCAACATTTTATTCTTGGCAAGGATAAGATAAATCCTTGATAACCATGCTTTGAAGTTAAAACCCCTTCTTGTTTTTACTGATAACTCGAATAAGTCATGGCTGCTTTGACTTGGTCAGCCTTTGACTTTGACCAAAAACTCAAGCTTAGTCTTAGCTTGCTTAAAGTACCGGAGGTGTGTTGGGTTAGAGGCGCACTAGGCTGTATCGATACCAAGGTCAATCTATTCGCCAAGGTGCCTCAACAAAGGGTTGGGGTTTGTTCTTCTTGTGGCCAGTATGGCTGGCTTGTGGCGGCCGAATCCTCCCAATCTATCTTCCAGCGATTAGGCGTCAGAAGTAAAAGTTGTGGGCCTGATTATTAGCCTATTCAACTAGGGCAGTCAACTCATGTGCCATGAAGAGATGCATCATAGATGCAAATATGTCGAAAACGAGTTTGATTTCTACTGGGCAATTTATGTCTCCAACACAATTTTTTGTAAGCGGAATTTACTTGCATGGGTTAATAATATAATAGGTCTACATGGATCATAGTTAGGTCGGTACCTTGGGATGTTTTCATTGGGAGGTTCCTTTCGCAGGGGACTCCTCGGGTTGATGATGGGTTTTATTTCATTAATTTCCTTGAGTTTTCCTCACGCAATGATTCCTCCAAAGTGGTGAAGGGTGTTCTAATGGTCTCATCTTCTGGTAGCTATTGTTTAGGAATGATGTCAGGAAATGACCATGCAAGACATCTTAGAAAGTTTAGCGAAATTTAAATCGTCTGAATGAGTTTTTTAATTAAATAAAATTTAATTAATTTTCCTAAAGGTTGGGATTTTAATTATTTAATTAGTTAATTGTTTTTGAAACAATTATTGTAAAAACTAGGCCTTTGGGTTTTGATAGAGATTTTGTGCTCAAATAAAATGGAAGACAGCCCTACACCTTGAGCCAAGTTTCATTTCAGTCGGGCGACTTTGCCCGGTGTTTGTCACGAGAATCGAGTCGGAATGACGAATTTTATTGCTAAGTCAAAATGTCAATTTGTAAATTTGAGTTAAAGGAATGTGTTAAGATGGAAAAGGCAAGAGGTCATCCCTAACCTGCCCAGAAGCATCTTAACCATTACTGCCTCCCTAAACTTATTTCACTCTGCCCTTTTCCTCAAAAGCCCCCCACAGAGTTGCACCCACTCCTCACATGGAAACCTTTGAAAACCCAAATTAATTGATGGGTGGGCCCTTCCCATTAGTGGTGCGCCCTTCCTATCCTACCACCTCACCCACACATGGCCCCACGCTCCACCTCACCCATCCAAACCCTCAATCCATGCCAAAACCCTAGTATGGTTATTTTCCTTGAGATTCTCACCTTGGGTTGGGATGTAACACTTGGCATTCATCTAGAAGTCGTTTTGCCTCCTTGAACAAATCTGACCCTCACTCCCAACTCATCATTATTTGAGCTAGTGTTACTCTATTGAATTTTCGCCCCACTTCTCTTGCTCTTACCATCTTGCATCATTTCATTTTCTCTTGAGAGTCTTGGGGCAACTTGTTGTTACCTTACTCTCCCATTTGGATTAATAAAGCTTTGGAGGATTTAGAATCACCAAGAGTATTATGGTTGCATTCTTACATATGAGGTGACTTTGTGGATTTGAGTTTATTGTGTAGTATTGAGTAGATCTTTGGTGATGTAGTTTACTACAGGATATTAGATTAGTAAAGAGTATTCTTGTTGGTTTATATTTGTTGGGTAGCTAAATGGTGTGTAGTATTTCAGATTGTTAGTTTATCCATACACATTATCTAAGTTTCTTCATGGTTGTCTTGAATTTTTGCGGAGTTTGTCTCAAGGGATTTTTGGGATAGCCTCAAGAAGGAGTCTTCTCTCAAGGCCCATTCAAACTCCTAGCTTTGCTTAGTCTAATTTTCTGTTCACATTTCATTTATATTTCAGTTAGATAACCATCTTAGATAGGTCATTAAACTCACTTTACTTGGAGATTTTTATGTGAAAAAGAATTACTTAAAAACCAGAAATTTTTCTTAACATTTTTGTGTTGTGCGGCATTTCCAACAAGCAATAGCTGGCTGGTTTCATAATTCTTACCGGGAACAAAGGATATCTTGCCAAAATTCACACAACACATCAAAAGATCAACCTTTTAGTGGGTAACAAATCTCTCTTTCCTCTTACTCATTTCTAGTATTGTAGCAAGCCCCTGGGAAGTTCCTTGAGGCTTGCATTCTCTTATTTTATTTCAGCCATTGTAATTTAATTTTTCAAGTTATTTCCCTACATGGAGAGATTGGCTCAGTAACCCCCAAAAATCGTTTGGCTAGGACTTAACTTAATTCCTTGTTGTTATTCTTTTTTGTCCCCACTTGTCGATGTTAGGACAAGGTTGTGTATAAAGTTGTCCAAATAATTGTTTGTCCAAATAATTGTTAGTTTTTCTTTCCAACCCTCTTTGGCACAAGGTGGTAGGCTTGCCTCCACCTTGTGCCATTATGAATAGTTTTGCAAATATATTCAAATTTTGTAATAACTTCTTCTTTGTGGAGAGACATCCCCATATCACATTTATGGCTAGGACTGTAATAATGTGTTGATGGTTATTGTTGTTTACATGGTTAAAATCTTCTAGAGTAGACATCACACATATACTCATCTTAGTTTAAGCCCTCAAGGCATATTTCCATTTACATGCTTTCGATTTTGATTTGTGAGATATTTTTCATCTTTAGCATGTTATCTTAAATGGGATAAATCGCATGGTTAAATGGTTGTGGTCTAAAGCATTTTATGTTGTGTTTGACAAGTTGTTCTTGTCTTTGACTTTACATTTTCTCCAAGTTTACATACGGATGGTGAATGACATGAAGTTAAAGTGAATGATCTTTACTTCCCGACTTTCATTTCATGCTTTGGATATGTTTATAAGTTTCAATTTCATAATCTATAATACATTTGCATAGCCATTTAAGTTTCGGTTTTGAACATAATTCACGGTTTTTGAGCATCTAAAACTCATCTAAAACTCATCTAAAACACTCCTGTTGTCTTAAGACTTAGTCTAAATGTAACATACTAGATCAACTAGGATGCCTAAATTCCACCATCTTTACCATCTAAGCTTGAGGAATTGAGGAGGCGGTGAGTAATGGGCGAGGGGCTGAGGTCTCCTGACGTCTGAGGACAAGTCCTTTAAAGTGAAAACTCAATTCTTAGGAGGCTGACTATAATGACTAGGGTGGGCCTCATTGCCTTACTATCTTGACCATCCAGTGACCATTTGGCAATAGGAGGAGGAGGATTAGGGTTTGACACTTAGTTGGAGGTAATTAAAATCTGTAAAATCTTTAAGCAACTCTTAACCACTTAGTCTTTTAGGCAATCACTCATTAGGTTACATCTTATGGTTGTTTAGATACTAGTTGCAAGCACATTTATCTTTCTATCTCTCATGCAATCTTTTGGTTCAATTATCTAAGTGTTAAATCTTTTAAGTTTTGTTGAGCATTGTTTCTCAAGTACTTCATTATCTTTGGTTAATGCTCTTTATGGTGTGATTCAACAAAAGATAGCGCATCCCACTTGGAGACATCATCTTGTTGAGTCTTGAGAGATTTGGTGGTTGCCATTGAATAGCAGTCCAATTCTTATTGGAAGACTACATTTTATGTGATTGATCTTAATTTTGAATATCTTTTAGTTCTCACATTTAAGCACTTGTTAATCTTGTTCATTTTGTATCTTGTGTATCTCATACATCTTGTTCATATTTGTTGTAATATCTTATATTCATTGTTGTAAGTTCTTGTATCTTTATTTATTGAGTAGTTGCAATTTTGTAATACTTGTAATCTTTTTGTAATCAACACCATAAACATAGTTGACCCTGCCAACCCTTTAGAGGCACTAGTCTTAGTTGACTTAGGGAAAAGGCTAATGTCGACATAAGTAGTCTTGCACTTTGCATTTGCTGCATCTTAGGCTAGTCTTTCTAAAACCTTTAACAAATTAAAACTAACTCCTAGACCTTCAAGTTAAATCACATCTAGTAACTAGGGTCTACCCCCTTGGCTTCCCCTAGGAGTAAGCCTAGAAGGAGAAGCTTCCAGTCAAGGAATTGTGATGTGGACTGTGAACTGTTGTAAAGGAAGAGGTTCTAGTCAAGGTGACAGTGTGGACTGTGAACCTAGGCATTGTGCCTCCAAGGACACACTAAGTGAGCTGGACTTTGCTCACGTTTGCAAGTGTGTATTAGGACGGCAACAGGCCCATAACCTGTTAGAAATAACAGATGTGCTCATTTAACCATAGACAATATAGCAATATTGTCACCCAACCATAGGTCGAAGCCACCCCCGAGCACCTTAACCTTGAGAGAGAATGATTCTGGAAGCAAACCCTAGGCCTAATAGCCAATCAATGTAGCGTACCTCTCTCCATAGCTAGCACAGAAGGCAGAAAGTCTAAACCATAACCAATAGAAAGTCCAAGCCTAAACCAAGAATACAGGTTGCAGTAGCTGCAGCTGCAACTACTCTCCAGACTTGCGCACTTACTCAGTTTCTACAGTGCGCACTCTTACATTTCTGCAGTTGCAAGATGTGTGTGTCAAATGAGATCTGGCGCCCTATATTTATATTGTTCTCTTTAAGCTGTCTGGGCTGACTTCTACTTCTAGAGGCTAATAACTCAATAATAAATATTCTCTTGAGCCGACTTGCCTCCTAGGGTTATTATCCATGCTTTAGTGTTTCTTCT
>SNQJ01S0085302.1:40451-59523 GCA_010110895.2 Picea sitchensis | reverse complement strand
TAGTTTTTGTTTAATTCTTGTTAATAGCTTAGTTGTTTTCTTTCTAACCTTTTACCATACAGCTGTCATGACTAGCAGAGCCCAACTAGGCATGTAAGCACTCACTTTTTGCTCACACATCGACGAAAAGAGTGCAAACAATGCGTGATTTTGGATTTTGGATCAAAAGTTACATCATTCCAAAGTTTATGGGATATCTTCCAACAATTCTATTCTAGGTCCATGTGGCATCCCTATCACACGTAACACCCAATGTGGCACTGATGTAGTGTAGACATGACAGATGCCACCTGTCTTCACGACCCCCTGTCCAATTGTTATTTTAAACAATGACTCAGATCTATTCGGAGCCCCTCTATATCATTGGTTACTTCGTCAGAGTGTGTTCCCTCCATGCTTCCCCACACACTCTGATGACCCCAGTCTGATGACCTCCACTCCGACCGATCGGACGATCCTGGGAAACATGCTTTCTACGGTCTTGATTTCGTTGGATACTTAAATTACACGACATTTAATGTCCTTCCCCATTCTCATCATACTCACGTTGGTGGGTCCCACAACAAACAAACGACTATTGTGCATCGTGGTCATCCTTCGATTGATGACACAGGTTAATCCTCATAGTACCTCTCATAAAGTTACCATGTGGAGCCCACTATAGATCAACCACTGTCATTTGATCAGAACCACCTTCTAACCAACGACCTAGATCAAATCTTGGAGTCTTCCATCGTAGTGGTCTTCCTCCATGACCTCATCTCACTCCGACCAATACCCCTCCGATGAATAGTCAAGATCTCTTCATCCACTAGATTTGATGACTAATATTAAAAGTAAATGTTCAAGGGTCCTCATGTCCAATGGGGTCCACTTCTATACCATATCCAGTCAGTTGATGACACGTGTAGATTGTATAACATGCTTGCAGCCCACAAGCATATCTACAACCTGGTTGTTGAGCTATCAAGCCATGCCATCAGTGACATCACCATCCTTCGTACTCCCACATGATATGGGCCCTCATAGATCCAATGACTATAGATCACCTTTGGTCCCTACCGATCATAGGGGATTCACCTTCTTGACCAATATCTTATCACGTTCATTCATAAATGGTTTTTTTATTATTGTGAAATATTAAGTCAATATATTGTAGGTATTGGGGTTATAAAAAGGGGTAGCTAGTGAAAATAGGGGTTTCTTTTATTGGAAATATGTATTGGGAGGAAAGTTGAACAAAACTATTTTAGGATGTATTTATAAATATCTAGTGAAATTAGGGGTATTATTTAATATCCCATGAACACAGGTGCTATGTCATAGTTTCACCTAGTGAAGACCCTGTGCTACTGATATACAGTTAGGATATCCTCTCGGAGTCTTCCCATCGGAGTGCCTTAGCCAAGGCTACTTCGACCGTCGAGCTTCGAAGACCCACTTTGATCAGATGATCAAGATTCTATGCCATTGACTTTGATGACTGTGTCCAATTAATGGTCATGATCTCTCTGAGTATTCTACGATGGATCCAAGGAATGTTAATAATATGGATCCTTTGCAAGCTCTCATACATGAGGATCCCTGATCGATGGTTAGGATTTAATCATGACACCCAATCAACGGCTATGATTATTTCTGAGGTAAAGCACGAGATTTCTTAGGTTAAAAAGTTTTAATCTAGACTTAGCCGAATCTGGGACTTCCCTAGTAAATTCCAAGGCTTACCAAGCCTTCAATATTATTTGCAATCCTTCTCTACCAGCTAAGGAATTCCCTCATCACCACTTAAGTACAAATTTGTGTCCTTTGAACTGCACATACCCGGACAAGGGCATTTCCAACATGTGCTCGCTAAACTAGCTCAGTTTTCTAATTATGTGTCCAATTAATTAAATGGAAAACTATGGATATGAACATAATGTGTAGTTCCAGAAAATTCTAGCAGCAAATACACATAAGTATAGCTACAACAACAGTTACTACTATTTGTAACATATAATTACCATTTCTGAACGATTTTGGCAGCAAATAATCAAGGATAATTACAACAACAAAAAACCCATGACAACAGTTACAGAATTACATTTCATGTATCAATCAAAGTATAATTTTAGCAACAAATGTCCATGACAAATAACACATAATTACAGTTCCTGTGCAATTCTAGCAGTAGCATATTGAAATATGGATAACACAATAAATATCCAACAAAGGATTATATATATTCATTCATACAATAAATTAAACAAAAACATGGTGGAAAATTGTCTAATATAAATAGCCGCCAACTGCATGCAGACCTCTGACTTTCCTCCCAGCCATAGACTGTGTTGGTTATAACTCAACAACAACTCACCCTCGAGCCTGGCATAAAGTCCTCTTGGGCAAAGGGATTCATATCCCAGACTAGTCTGCTAAACAACAATACTGTTTAGATTCAAGTGCCAACTCCATCCAGCTACAATCCCTCATTCCCCACATGTTTGTCCCACCCCAGCAAGTGTGCCCCTTCTCTACTCAACAGTCCTTCAACTGCCCCACTTCCTTCCAGGGCTTCAGCAACAAGTTAGACAGGAAGTCTTTGAGCCCTGTAGCAGCAATTGGCACTTCGGGAAAACAATTCCCAACCATTCTCTCACCTAGAGAGAATGCTTACAGGACCAACAACCCACGTCTTCAACAACATTTCTCTCACCTGGAGAGAGTGCACACATTCCTGACAACCCACTTATTCAACTTAATTTCCAGCAAATCCCGCTTCACGTGTCCTCAAGAAAAGATGGAGATGGAAGCAAATACATAAATTAGTAGCAGGGAGATGGTACGAATGATGGTAGAAAAGAGTGGTCCTCTCCATCCTCATGAGCATGGTAGATAGCCTACCCCAAAATCGTTGGAGAGAATGATGGTCCAGATGGGAAATTACACTAAGTTTTCTATTTTTATTACATGTGCATAAAATGACACCTGTCATCTTATGATCCTCTCTTGCACCCACTTGGTGATTCATTCCATTTTTTTAGGGACTTAGGATAAATATATATATTTGTATCCCATAAATTAGACTTTTTAGGAAATATTATTAAAATATTCCCTTGGCTTAAGCCCCTAGGCTCAGTCCTCTTCCTAGACTCTTAGCTCCCTTTCCCTTCTAGTGGAGTTTATCCCCTTACTCTTTTTGTCTGGTCAGTCTGCAGTAGTGGTGTGATTTTATTAATATCCAATTGTTATTATATATTTCATAGGATATGCATATAGTCCTTTTAGCATCTGGCTCACCAACATATTTACTACATAGTGTAGATTTTAACCTTGTACAATATTTTACTGCAAATATATTTTCAATAAAAGAACAAAAAAGATACAATGGAAAATACACACATTACACTGAGATTTTTCCCCTGGAAACCCAAACCGGGAAAACCAACATATTTTATATTCATGCATAGTGATACATTATTTACAATACAATATACATATACGAGCCAATGGCATCCAAAACCCTAACCCAATGACTTGGATTAGTCAACTAACCTAATTCCTTAACGGGAAATAGAAAACCATCGGAAAAAACCATGTGCCAAAAAATGACCCAACAATGGACACAAAAATCGAGGCGACACAAAAAATGAGGCAAAAATGTGACACATTTCCTGAGGCAAAAAAAATTCTCAGGGGATATCTCCCCCCTCAAACCCCAATGTGTGCCCAACGCAATGTAACAGAAACTAGAGCTATCCATGCAAAGAATATAACATATACCCAACACATAGGCACTCTGGACTCAAAGTATCATGGCTCACGAACCTATTTACTACACAGGCACTCTGGCCTCAAAGTATCATGGATCACCAACCTATTTACTACACAGACACTCTAGCCTCAAAGTATCATGGTTCACCAACCTATTTACTAAATAAGAACTCTGGCCTCAAAGTATCATGGCTCACCAGCCTATATGCTCAATTACAATTGGGGTCAACCTGGGGTATTACAGAAATTAAGAGCGATTTTCTATCATTTTTAAGACATAAGATAGTAAGCACTTGGAAACAAAAGAACTCAAAGAAATCATACAAATGTTGGGCAATTCAGTACAAGAATATGACAAATGATTTAGAGATCTCCTTAGCTAGGTCCCATACATTATCAACAAAGAATTACTTGTACAATGATTTGTTGCAAGACTACCACAAAGAATCGAGGAACCACTAAGAATGAATGATATATAGTCCTGTGAGGATGCCCTTATAAAAGAACAACATATTGAATATGACGATGACTAAACTTCACCTTTAGTGGATAAAAAAGTCGAAGAAAATCTTGAAATGATGCAAAATTATTTGCAAGACCTTGCTTTAAAGAGAAGCAAATTGTGGTGCACTTTTTGTACAAATGAAGGGAACAAAAAAAATCATTGCAAGCATCAGGAAGAAAATGACAAAGATTTAGATGTCAAATTAATCCAGATCAAATATTATTGTGAAATCTGTCATATTATAATGAAATACACCAAAAAATATTGCCTACATAACTTGAAAAATGACAAACCCAAATCGTTCGCCATATGTGAATAATCAACACACAACTCAGTTAACTACCAACATAATGGTCGAAATAAAACTAATTACCAAATAATTTATTATACGCAAGTGACAAAACAAAACCAAGGTCAACCAAGCAAAGGAGGTGATGGAGGTTATCAAGGTCAAGGAGAGTGTTGGGGACCCTATCGTGGTTGATATGGAAATTATGGAAGATGTGTCCGAAGATGACCTAGACAACAATATCATTTCATTTGATTTAAGGAAGATCACAATATTCAGTTAAAAACCAACATAATGGTTGAAATAAAACTAATTATCAAATAATTTATTATACACAAGTGACAAAACAAAACCAAGGTCAACCAAGCAAAGGATGTGATGGAGGTTATCAATGTCAAGGAGAGTGTTGGGGGGCCTATCGTGGTTGATATGGAAATTATGGAAGATGTGGTCGAGGATGACCTAAACAAAAATATTGTTTCATTTTATTTAAGGAAGATCACAGTATTCTAGAATGCCCATTAAAATATAACATTTAAAGAATCTTAAATATTGTACTATATGTGGAATTGATGATGAGTCCTTGGAAGATTGCTATAGTATGCTTGAAAATATAAAGACTAGGAGAATTGTTAACCTCTTGCAAAGTGTTCCAAATCATGAGGTGTTGAACTCCAAAAACTTAAATGTAATCAACAGATTAGGAGCAAAGAAAGAAGGCAATATGGCATTGAATAAAACACCTCAAATCAAACCTATAAGAAAATACAATTAGTATCCAAATCATCAAAAAGAAGGGAAAATTTCATGAGATAAGTTGTTGGTTTGTTAAACGATATAATATAATAAGAAAATTGATAAGAGCATTGAAAAATATACCAAGAAGGTATGAAGGATGTAGTCCTCGATGGATTCCTTAATCTCTTAGAAGGAGAAGAGTCATTCTCTAGACTCTTGATATATTAAATATTCTTAAGGAATGTAAAGACAAATGGAGAACATGTAAAAATTTGCTGACAATTAACTCAACAAAAAAGATTCCACTATGATTATGACCCACAAGTTAACTTGTAAGTCGAAGGTTTTATTATAATTCCATAGATTGTGGTCGACTTGGGATCAAAATTTAATATTCTCCTAAAAGAAACATGGATTAGTATGGGAAACACTAACTTGGTTGGGTCTAAGAATTTCCTAAAGTTAGCATAGAAAAGATTCATTAAACCAATTGGTATATTAAAAGGATAAAAAACAGTGATTATGGGGACACCAAATATGGTCAATTTTGAATTTAATAACTTAATTGAAGGTATTCTAGCATATTCAACATTGGTCGGTCGACCATGGGGTCGAAAGAGGAAAGCAACAATATCCATAGAAAAAGGCAGGATAAAACTAAAAGGAAATGGTAAAAGGATTATTATACCCTTGGACCCCAAAGAAGGAAAACCATGGACGTAACCCTAGGAGGAAGAAAGCAATGTAAGAAAACTTTATAAAGTAATTCAAGGATTAAAAGACAATGTGACACTGAATGCTAGAGGAAAATTGTTGCATGGATCACCCTTTTCTCTTGGTCAAAATTCAGACACATAATTGTATGAGTGGAAAACGGATAATTATGAATCAAAAGCAAGGGAATGTTGGACAATCAAATCCATACCAAAACAAAGCTTCAAAAATTGATTTTCAATCAAATAAATACCCATTGTATACGAGAAAATAATTTTACAATATCCTAGTCTAATACCTATAGATATGAAATCGACCACAATCCCTCCCTTGATATTTAAATAATGCGAGTAGTCTACAGTCCATGTTGATGAAGTGTCAAAAATAATAGGTGAGCAGGGTCAACTACAAAGCTTGGTGAAGTCGTTCACGTGTCAAGTTGCATGATGGTGGTACACTTATGCACCTCGATTATAGATGTGGACTATGGCCACAACATACTTTGTTGAATGATTTGGAGGAAATAAGCTCACCGTTACAATGAACAAAGAAAATTTTAAACTAAGATTTGACCCCGAAGCCTATATTCGAGACTGTGAAAAGAATGGAGGATAATTGGTTATAGAGATGAATGATTTTGGACACATATGTTTCCAAATACACTAGACGACTTAACATATAAATGGTACAAAATTGAAGAAGCTATAGGAGATACGTGCACTTGGTAGGAGCTAAAATAAAACTTTATAAAATACTTCTCCTTTGTTCCAACAAAAGTCAATATGCAAGAAGCAGTGTAGGGAATTAGAGACTTATAGAAATACCAAGCAACAATGGTACGCAAGAAAAAAGTAATTCAATGGTTGAAATGGGGCCAACCTCAACTTGTAATAGAATATCATTCCCATGAATAAAACATGCAAATCAATTGACAAATTGATGTGGAAAACGAATGTTTTCCATGAAAGAGATTTAGGTGGAAGAGATATCATCCAAAAGTATAGAATATCATTCCCATGAATAAAACATGCAAATCAATTGACAAATTGATGTGGAAAATGAATGTTTTCCATGAAAGAGATTTAGGTGGAAGAGATATCATCCAAAAGTTATGAGACAAGTAAAATCTATGTTAAAAGTGTCTAAACAAGTTGACCTAGAATATCAAGAGAAAATTGGCTTTCTAGAAACATATAATAAATTTCATGAAGGGGAGAGAAAAATTAGTTTCATCGAGAAGGCACTAGAATGGATGGATTCTGAAATAAAATACATCGAAGTCGATATTTCAAAAGACAGTTGACCAAAAATGGAAAATAAAATACATCGAAGTCGATATTTCAAAAGACAGTTGACCAAAAATGGATAGAATCGATGACTATTGGTTGGAAAAGAAAACAACATAAATAATCAACCTACTCAAAG
Source organism: Picea sitchensis (assembly GCA_010110895.2). Lineage (NCBI taxonomy): Eukaryota > Viridiplantae > Streptophyta > Pinopsida > Pinales > Pinaceae > Picea > Picea sitchensis. The sequence goes on along the minus strand of SNQJ01S0085302.1, from coordinate 52,096 downwards.
AATATCAAAACGTGTTTTCCAGAGATTACAAATATTTGAAGGGGTTGGTCAAAGAAATGGGAGAAATGAAGATCAACTTGATACCGGGGGCCAAACTCATGAAAAAGAGACCATAAAATCCAAAACACAAGTATAAATAAATTGTGCAAAAAGAGATTGAATGAATGCTAATTGCATGAATTGTTTAGCCCATCAATAAATCAAAATGGGCCAGAACTATGGTATTACAGTCAAAGAAGCATGATCCCAAAAACTTGAGAATATGTGTCGACTTCAAAGGGTTTAATAAATTCACACTCATTGACCCTTTCCCAAATGCATTCATAGACAAAATAATAAATGAACCAGGATGACATGAATGTCATTCATTCATAGATGGATTTTTGGGCTACAACCAGGTGCAAATTTCCAAGGAAGACCAAGAGAAGACAATGTTTGTGTCTGAATTTGGATCTTTCACATACAAAGTAATGCCCTTTGGATTGAAAAATTCCCTTTTTTTCTTTTTCTTTTCTAGGATAATAATTAAATCATTTCAATAATACATATACAAAATAGTGGCAGACTACTTCAAAGACTGGATAGTATACAATTCATTGTAAAACCATATACATTGGCTAAGAATGATCATGAAAAGATGTAGAAAGATACATCTTTCATTAAATATAAAGAAATGTATATTTTCCACACCCATCAGTATACTTCTAGGTCATTTCGTCCGCAAATATGGAATAAAAGTCAACATGGCCAAGATCAAATTAATACTTGACTTAGAACCCCTTGTGAATGCAAAACAATTAAAAATATTTTTGGGTCATACATGTTACTAATGGAAATTTATAAGACATTTCTCAAATATCACATTCCCAGTGGATGAACTGCTCGAGAATGATGTATAATGTGTATGGAGTGTAGATTGCAATGAGTCATTCAAGCTACTAAAAAGAAAACCAGTCGAAACCCCAATTTTGAGATTTTCCAACTGGTCAAAGAAATTCCACATACATGTTGATGCACCCAATGTTGCAATGGGATTTTTCCTTTCACAACTTACAATTGAGTCAATCGATCAACCCAACACATATGCTAAACAAAAATTGAATAAAGCGAAAAGAAATTATTCGACTACGAAATGATAAGGGCTTGGAATGACTTTTTCCTTGTAGAAGTTTAGACATTACTTGTTGGCCTACCATTTTGTATTTTATATAGACCACCATGCACTAAAATACTTATTCAATAAGTCAGCCTATCAAGGGAGAGTCTATAAGTGGATTTTGTTGTTCCATGAGTTTGAATTTGAGGTGATTGTTTGACTAGGAAAGAGTAATGTAGGGATAGACCATTTATCAAGATTAGAAACAAGGGAAGAAGTAACATGAATTTATGATGACCTCTGAGATGCTCACTTGTTTAAAGTTAAGGGTACACCAAGAGAACTGGCAAAAATTGTCTAATTTCAACAGGAAGGGAAGGAACCAGAAAGTATACCAGAGAAGAAGAAGAAATTACTTTCCATGAAAGTTGCTTCGTATACACTCATAAATGGGTATTAAGTTAGGACTAGATGATGTACAATGGAGATATGTCTTACAACATGAGAATGATACCATAATTGAAGAGGAACATGCTAGTCTTACAAGAGGCTACTTCCATGCAGATACCATAGCTAGAAAAATATTACAAGATAGATTATGGTGGTGTAATTGCATAGGGAGATTATGGTGGTGTAATTGCATAGGGATTGTAGAGAAAAGATAAACAAGTGTGGCAAGTTCCAAAGGATGGGTCGACCATTGTGGAAGGATAAAATGCCTCTACATGCGGTCAATATAAGCCTTCCATTTGAAATCTAGGCTATTGACTTTGTAGGAACTTTCCCAAAAAGAGGGAAAATGATAGGAGCCATGTATATTATAACACCAGTTGAATATATAACTAAGTGGGTAGAGGAAGAGTGAGTTGAGACTTGTAAAAAAGAGGTTGCAACCAAGTTTATTTATGAGAATATCATCACAATGTTTGGATGCCCAATGACAATAATAACAAACCAAGAAACCCATTATGTAAATGGTACCATAAGATATCAATGGAAGAATTCTCGATTGACCGTAGGAAGAGTTCACCCAATTATCCCCAAGAAAATGGAGCAGTGGAGTCCTTCAACAAAACCATACACAAAGGACTTACAAAAATGTGTGGGGTCGACAGAGATGATTGGGATGAAAAGATGCATATTGTCTTATGGGAATATAGAACTGCATATAAGAGGTCGACTGGCCAAACACCCTTTAAGTTGGTCTATGGACAAGAAGTTATAGACCCTCTACATTTCAGAGCTAATGCAGAAAGAGTAGCATTGATATTATTGTATGAATCAACTAAAGCCAAGGAAAATTGATTGCATCAATTAAATAAGCTCGTGCATCAATTAAATAAGCTCGGGGAAGAATGAATGATTGCACTATGCTACCAAGAAATACAAAAATAACAATAGAAAGCATGGCATGATGGAAAAATAAAGAAAAAATAAATTGGCATTAAAGACTTGATAGCATAATCAAAGACAAACAAAGGAAATTAGAAACAATTTGGTTGAGATTGGATGTGGTTAAAGACATAAGGTCATTGATGGAAAGACTCCATGATAAAAACTATGGCAAGAGTAATTGGGAGGGCGGGAAGGCATTGATGGGAAGACTCCAAGAAATCATAAAATGCACTTTACTTTACATTAAAAAAGTTAATTAAGAACATTAATCTATAAGCAGACGTAAAATTTATCGTGTGTCCCACCAGTTTCAATGATGGTCATGTCGAATTTATGGGGTTTGGCTAAAATGGCCTTCTTGTCAAACTTGGTATAGCGTGTTTTAATTCAAGGAATCCTATGAAATATTATCATTTTTTGGATATTGCTAACTCTATGCACCGCTGGGAAATCATGCTCGATTATTGAAGTGATAAGTTATTTGTCGGGAAATTGGAATCATGAAAAGGTGATAAGATACTTGTCAGGAAATTGGAATCATGAAAAGGTGTCAAGGTTTCATAAGAAAGTGTGATTTCAATGTTCTAGGCACACTGTCACCCTTTCAAAAGCTTCATAAAGGTGCATAATTCTCACCTAAACATGCCTGGAATTTCAAATTTATCATGTTTGTTAAACGAAAATGTAACGATGGTCATTTGTTTTTCATGCTTCCAATTTTAAGTTTAATGCAAATTCAAGATTGTCAAATATTTATATGTATATGTTGTTATATGTAAATTTCAGTGTCAATTAGTCTCTATACAATTTACACTAAAAAAAAATTCATGTATATGAAGAAATCATCCTCGTTCATATTTTGTCATCCCGAAAAAACCCAATCTAACTAGATTACTTGATGATATAATTACTTAACAAAGTAATTTTTGAACCAGTAAAATTTTATTTCCAAGTGTAATTTAGTGATATGCTTCTAATAACAATGAACTCAAATGCACAGCTATATTATTAACAAGTTCGGCATCTCAGAATAGCAATCTCTCTGAGATTTAAATCCTAAATAGGGAAAATGACGAAGCCATTAACATCCAATTTTTCATGTCTATCATCCATTGGACAATAAGGTCACAAAGAGATATTTGATAACCCCAAATTTATTGTATTTGTAGTTTAATCCTGTTGAAGGCACACGTCTTAATATTGTTGAAGGCACACATCACTTGCTTATGGTGGTACATAAGCTTATGGTGGTACATAATTAAAAGGTTTAGACTAATTTATAAGTATTTACAGAGCCTACAGAAAACATTATATTCTTCACATCTGATGGAAAGCAGATGTAGGGAACCAATCATATATGTAAATAATAACAAAAACATGCGGACAAGTTTTGGACATAAGTGATGAGATTCCTAAGATTCTACTATTTGTAGCTCCATAATGAAATTAAAAAATATTTGAAAAAATGTGACTCCTGATATTCTACAATATGTATAGATCCACAATAAAATTAAACAATATTTGAAAAGACATAATTGAATATCAGTCTGACATCTCATAAATCTTGACACCCGAGCATTCTTTGTATGTGAAAAGAGGTATGGAAATTGGATTACATTTCTCTAACGTGGACATGTATTGATCCCACCTCCTGCATATATATCTTTGTACATGGACAGAACTCATATTTGTTTGCACATGGTTGCAGGTTAATGCAGCGCAGGCCCTTTGGGGGAAATTAAAAATCACAATTTTCTTATAAATTATTTGAAGCATTAACATATTGGGATCGTGTAAGGATTCAATCCCTGTATATCATTTGAAAACAAAGAGCCTTATGCTCAAAGTGGGAAGAGACTTTGAACTTGGAAGTTAGGAAGATGGAATGTGTGATCTTCTGATAGACCATTTCTATCGTTTGTACAACCATGTGTGAAAACCCAACCATTTGTGAAAACCCACCCTGGTCGATGCTCTATGTCTCTTCCGCATATGAATGCATTGTAAGGAAATTCAAATTAGGTATTAGAAAATCATTCTAACATTGAATGAATGTTAAAAAATTTACCATTCTGTCATTCAAATGTATTATTGGGCTCTATGCGTAGAGGCTTACTATATTCTCAATTAGGTATGTGTAAATTCTCATTGTGACAAAATATTAATCATTAAAAGAAAAAAAATTGCGGCTATTCAAAGATAATAATAAAAACATAATAAAATAGGCTTTTAATAGAGAGTAGGACAATATCTCTAGCCCTAGTTGCCACTACTCTCAAAGGAGGAATTATAGGACAAGGAAAAAATGCAAGATTTTAATTAAACCAATTCAAATATTTGATGAACTCACCATAACAAGATGATCCTTTGCCTTAAACTCCTTGAAAGTTAACTGAGCGGAGCAAACCCAACTATGCTTAGAGGAAAGTTGAATCATGAGTGGATTATGGATTATAGTCCATGGACATTGGAATCTAGTAAGTTCAATACATGTCACGGTGTTTCCCCTGGAAATCCATGCTTTATAGCCTATCAGTATAGACTTATAGTATTTCCCCATTGATCTCTCGGTAGAAGAAGCAGTTCTTTGCTTAAATCCCTCTCTGAAATAATCTAAAACAAACAATATCGGGTGATAGGGAGAAAAGAAAGGAAGTTATTTGGTTCCAGGTTAGAGGTTCAGTAGGGGGTAGATAAGAAGGAAAGGAAATAAAGTTGGATCAGTTTGACTCTGAGTTATTTTGCTTTACTTGTGAAGAGCGCGGACATCTTGAAAATGAATTTCCTCATTTGAATATTGAAAGTGATGAGATAGAGCAACCCAGTGAAATAGAAGATAATCCTGAGATTGAAAAGGAAAAGGATCTTGAACCAAAATTAATCAGTGCTTTGGATGAACTAACAAAAGAAAGGAAGAAGAACCAGTCACTTGAGGAACAATTAGCCAAGAATATTTCTGAAGAAATTTCTAAATAAACCCAACAGGTCATCATGAAACTAAAAGCTCAGCTAGAAGAAGCCAGAAAGATTGAAGAAACATACAAAAGTGACATGGAAGAGCAACAGTGTTTGGAAATCGAAAGAAAGGAAGCAGAAAATAAAGAGAAGATATTGACATATCATCTTAAGGTAAGAAATGACGACTTAAATCAGCTTGAAGCATAATTTTATCAAGAAGATAGAAGATTTGAAAAATAAATCATCACATTGAAGATCCAACTTGAAGAGGCAAAGCGAACAGAAGAATTCAAGAAGATTCATATCATGAAGAAAGAAGAAGAGGTTGAGAATCTTGAAGAAGAAGTTGTCACATTGAAAAGTAAAATCATCAAGCTCAGAAATAACGTTGAAGAGATAGAAACATCTACATCAGTAGTAGAGAATGAAGAGAAGCATTCCAGGTTGACAGAAAACAAAAATGAAGAAAAGAGTAAGAGTTATGCATAAGTACTCAAAGGAAGGAATCATGGTCAGCAAGAATCAAAGAAGAAGAATAAATATACATCTTCAACAAGACCTACCATGTTCAAGAAGCAAAGAAGATTCAACCATAATGAAGGGATCCAAATAAGAGAATATCATGATCAGCCAAGGCAGGAATTCAGAAAGACTACAACACAAAGAAGATCATTCACTCCCATGTATGTAAATTTCTTTTATGGTCATTATTTTTATTGTACTAACTTTGGACATAAGGTTGCATATTGCAGGGCTTATGAAAGAAATTTTCAATCAAGAAAAGCTTATGTGGCCCCACATGAAATTTAATGTTACAAGTGCCATAACTATGGAGACATAGCTCGTGATTGTAGAAGCATGGTGGATACTTCTGTGAAAGAGAATAATGATAACAGATATAAGAAAGTATGGAAAAGAAAACAAGAACAGGAAAATGAAGAGCAGATGAATAAAGGACACCCATAAGTCATACTCTCAGGATTGGCAATAGTACGAGATGAAGACAAATCTACAAGAAAAAAGGAAGATGTCAGATATGGGATGTGCTAGCGGGAAAATCCCCCCTTTAAATATATCAAGGTTTAAGATATAGATAGAGCGAATGACCGTCTAAAATCCAATCTATTTTCTACTCTACCCCAAACATACCAAAACAAATCAAAAGAAAGCAATAAGAGATAATATCGGTAACTGTACCTTTTATCCCACATCTGGTGATGATCTCCTCAAGCTCTGTAGTTCCAACGACTGCATGTCTCCTCCCAAGGTTGACCTACATCCAAAACTAGGAAAACAAGGACTACAAGCATGCTACTTATATTCATGAGTTAGGGTTAGATATCAAATGTTATGTAAAAATCAAAGAAAATACACAAAACTTCATCATTTGGGACAGGGAAAAGAGATTATTTTATTCATCAAGCAAAGACTGAAACTTACAATATGTGTCGGCCACCGTTCCGCGAACCTGGTCTGGGCTCCTCTTTACAATGCTCCAAGTGCACCTTCAATAGGCCTCTTATCTCAATTTTCTGATCACCTCAAGGGAAGGGAATGGATTGAATGGAAGAAGAAGGGGTTGATGAGGGAATGCTTAGGCAATATCTCACAAAAGGTAGCAAAAGCTTGGGCAAGGAAGGGAAGTGAAATTGGGCATAGTTTCATTGTTCTTATGCTTGGATGTGAAATGAGACCCCAATACCTCCTTTTATATGAAAAAAGGATGGTTATTCGGTTGGGTGACGGGATATAGCAAGTGAATTGGTTGGGAAACCTCCAATAGCCCGTGAATTTCACCAAATTCCTTACAACTTTTTAATTTTTTCAACTTTTGCAAGCATACAAAAGTTGTTTAGCATGCAACAAGCATATGTACGCAGGTTTTCTAGCATGCAGCAAACATATGTACATGGACTGTAGTGGTGAGGGTGCGTACATGCTCTAAAAAATGGTTTTTTAAGAAGAGCTCCTCAACAGTGCTTTGGAAAAATATGCAAGTAAGAGGGCCAATGCCATGTATGCAGGAGTAGGGAATTTTAGGGATATAACAGATGCCCCCTAATGCATGAGGTCAAAAGAGCAACTAATGGCCTAAATACATTAGAACATCTTCACCAATGTATGAAATCGAGTGAGGCCGGCACCAGAGTTTGGGAGGTACCATCTGTAAAACAACAATTATCTCTATGAGGTGGGCATACCCATGCTCGATATTAACTAAATCATGGTTTCCAATCAAATACACTACATATCCATGTCATATAACTATATAAACTGTAGCCGTGAGCAATAAACAGTGGATCTACATCTCAAAATCAATCGAAGATATACGAGTATAGTATCCATATTCAAGAAGCTAGTGATGCATGTGGCTAGAGATGAGGTCTTCATAGCTTGAGAAACGTCTTCAAGATATTCAAAACTCAGGTAGGAGTACAATGGGAGTGTATAACTCACTACCCTGAGGTATTCGACAGCTCATCGGGAAAATACATGAGTGTCTCGATAATCAAGCAAAGAACTTATTGGATTTCGAATCTGGACTTGACTGGACTCTCGGGATGGCCAAATCATGAAGGTCAAGAGACAAACTATAGAAAAGGTCGACTCAGGTTGAGTGAAACTTCCCTTGGACAAAAGCACGAAAGATGATCAGACTCAGGCAACATGACATTGACATAAGTTTGTGATGCAGGAGGCAACGCAAACTCTCCATGTGTTTGGAAGAGTAACTAAACTGAGGAGGACACGGCTCTATGTAGCGAGAACAACTTCCTAAGTTCATACTAGATCCCAATGCTTGACGAACAAACGAAAGGATGTGTTTTGTCCAAGGGCGACTCTCTGTGCTGCTGAAATAAGAATGAATATTTCTCATCCCCTCTTTTTGGAATATTTGATTTTTTTGTCTTTTTAAATTTTTTAAGAGCTTGAAAAAGAAAAAAAGAATGTTACATTAGAAAGGAGGAACGAGTGTTGCAAGCAAGCATACTAGTTCCAAGCACATGGAACATACTAATGCTAAGAGCAAGGAGACATGTGCAGGAAAAGGACACTCGGGGAAAATTCCTCCATGGGTCAAGGTGTCAGGTCGCAGAGGCAAGAAATGTTATAAGGCTTGCGTATAAGGAATGCTTCAAAGGTTCATTTGAGAGAAACATGGAGCCGACATTAGGCCAAAGACGCAAAGATGAGACCCACAAATGTGATTAAGCAAGACACAATGAGACCCCTTCTATGTAATTTTTACGAGCCTAGATAATGTAATCTCGATAGTTTTTTCATGTTTAGAGAGTCTGAAAAAACGTAAAAGAAGACTCCAGAGAGTACATTTTTCGGAGATAGTCTAGTCAGTTTGAAAAAGGGTTAAACTTGCACCGAAAATGCGTTTATTCAAAACCATTTTAATGAGTGTGACAAACAGAAGATCACTCGGCAATCTTTTCAATTTTAAGGAGTCCGAAAAGAGCTTAACTATGGACTCACAACCTTTTTCTAAGTTTAGTCTCCTTATCCTGAAAAGTATAAAAGTAACTGAGGAGAACTCTCCCGGCGAGACGAATCTCTTGACGTGTACCTTTTTCCACTATAATCTATAGGCTGGAAAAAGGGTTAAACTCATGCCAGTAGGTGTTCTTCTGGACCAATTTAATGAGTGTGAAGGAACAAGGTCACTCGGCGATCTTTTCAATTTTAGGGAGTCTGAAAAGAGCTTAACTATGGACTCCGAGGGGGTTCCTTTTTCGTAAGTAATTTCCAAGGCCCAAAAAAGGTGATAAACCAAAACCAAGGAGAATGTTCCTTATTCGAAGATTTAGTCCCTCGGGCCCGAAAAAGGGTTAAACTTACGCTTGAGAATACTCTTCTAGCGAACCGAAGTTCCTAGAGCATACCTTTATTCATAAAATTAGCCATCCAGACCGAAAAAGGGGTAAACTATCGTCAGACAGATGTGCCTTCAAATTTGAGTTTGGCGAGCATGAAGGGAATCAAGATTGCTCGGCAATATTTTCATGTTTAGAGAGTATGAAAAGGGCTTAAAGAAGACACTAAGGGGCTACTTTTCTCAGTTAATCTAGATGAGATATAAAAGAATAAATACAGTCTTGTTGGATGTTGCTTTTGAATTTCAAAGCGAGCTTGAAGGACAACAAAGCGTGTTCATTTGGGAATCCCGAGGGTAAGTCCAAGGATGATGGTGCATCAAACAAATGAGAATTTATCTCGTAATCATGACAATACTAACAAGGAATCCCAAGCATATAGCCATTACTGACAGCATGGACGCCAAAATATAGTAAGGATCTACCTAGGGCATCCATGTAAAGGTAGGATCTACCACCTAATTATGACACTTCTAGAGCAACAATGAAGGTTCTGTGTTGCACTTCGGTGGGGTCGATTCTATGGAAAAGAAAAAAAGACAACAAGATGCAGAAAGTGGAAATGAAATCCTAACTTATATGCAAAAAGTTGGAAAAATTTACTTTTACCAAAGGATACCCAATAAGTGACCCATCCCAAAAATTACCAAACCAAAAGAAAAAGAGTATTGGAACGACCAATAAGAAACTCAAAAGTGGAATCAAGCGATCACCAAGCCAGGAAAAATGACAAAGGGGGTCAAAAAGGGGTAAAAAGTGCCAAAAAAGTATATAAATAGAATTTGACAGCTCATTTTTACCATAGCAATTCAAAAATCAACCAAAAGGTGAAAAGACCCCTTTGCTAAAAGAGTAGGATCAAGGAGCTTCATTATACGAAACAACCTTCTGCTTGGACCAAGTAAGTACAAATTACTCCCTCTTGCAATTCAATTCATTCTTTATGCATTAGTTTTAGGTTTTGAGGGGGTGCGCTCTTGTAAAAAGAGAGGTCATGCATGTACGAAGGTTGTCCAAGGCCAACCCGCATATGTACTCAGGCAGGAATGTACCATCCCGCGCCCATACGTGACTGTGTACAAAACATCCCGCGTACACCTTGAAGGACTTTGAAAAAATCAAATGCAAGTACTGACTCTCCTCCTTTTTCTATGAAACAATATGTATGTTCATTGGAGGGAGAGGGAGCATGAGGACATTGATATTCTGGTCAAAGAGGACCCTATATCAATCGTCGCACTAAAACAATGTGGGCTATGGAAGTTATTCCAGTGTCCGTTCATGAGGGCAACACCTAGGCTTCTCAATTCTCTTGTGGATTATTGGCATCCTGATGCAGAGGCATTTATGCTATAGGTTCAATCGATGACCCCAAATATAGAGGATATATACTTCTTGATTGGCCTCTCGAGGAGAGGGGAACCATTTAACTTGAGGGTGTTTCCTCCGGATCCCTTTAACATCGAGGATTGCATTTGGATGTACTGTGAGGTCGGCACTGAGAAGGTAGGTTCTCAGGTGCCAATCCACAAGATCACTAGTCTATATCTGTGTGTGATCTTACTCTTGATCAGGCGGATTACTGGATTTGCAGCCTTTCATCAGGCTTCCCGGGCACACATGCATTGTGCCATTCAGTGTTTGGAGGACAACATTTTTTACTAGAGTATGACCATGATGATATGCATGAAGAGACAACTTATAGAGTGTCGGCAAAGTACCAAAAAGAACTTTAGGTTCGGTACCATTTTGTGTTCCTTCTTCTTCGATAGGGTGCCCAGTCTTATTCCTAGAGAGACGGTATGAGGTCATGTAGCCTCCTTCCCAGCAGTGACTAGGTGGGCAGCATTGCTACCTCGACAGGGTGGAGGGAGGACCATAGAGGCCTTCGATGAAAAATTATTTGACTGGTGGGCACGACAGATCCCAGTGATCAAGGATTACCCATATGTTGGGATCAACTTCACCAGGGACCCAAACATGCATGTGCCTCCCGGTGAGGAGCGAGGTGAGATAGGTAACACACTTTTTAATGTTTATTTAATTTTTTTGATTGTTTTTTATATATATCCTTTTTATGTGTGTATAGAGTATTGACTTGTGTATCTGTTATGTACAGATGTGGGGCTTGTGTGACCAACAGACTTTGCTAGGACTTGGCGACATCCTCGACCTAAGGAAAGAACAACAGTAGTCGGAGGACCAATAGCTGCATAGGGACCCCCATCCGGAGAGGCTGATAGAGTTCTATGACGATTGGAGCGCAACCTCACTACGCTCACTCGTACTGTACCTATGGCCGAGATCAAGGA